>WYDF02301152.1:0-15577 GCA_009867245.2 Adranes taylori
ATAGCTAAAACCTGATGTCCAACTACCGATGATTTTCATTTGATATTATATGAAACTGGACAAGAGCATTTTATTTAGTTATTAATAATAATTCGTCTTGCACTTGAATTGGTCTTGAAATAAAGTTTTAATAAAGGAATGGGCATTCTACAGTTACCAATCTAGTGGAATATACTCATTATCTAGTGGATGCTTTGGAAAATGGATGCGTGGTTGATACAATATATACAGCTTTTAGCAAAGCATTTGATAGAGTAAGTCATGATTTACTTCTATTAAAACTTGATCTGTCTGGGTTCAATCTAAGCTTGCTTAACTGGTTTCGTAGTTTTTTGACAGGTATGACCCAATCTGTTAGAATTGGGAACTTTATATCTAACAAGATCTTAGTTACATCTGGCGTACCACAGGGTGCTCATTGCTCGCCAATGTTATTCAACCTTTTTATTAATGATATAGCAGGATGTTTTTAATATTTGCGGACGACGTTAAAATTGAGCCTTAATCTTAAAAAAATATTACCACATAAATTTTAACAAATCATGGCATAGGAAAATTCTTCCATTTAACTATAAAAGGCGGGAGATCACAAATAAAGCTAAAAGTGTTAAAGATTTGGGTATCACTTATGATTCTGAACCAGGGGTTCCAATGTGCGGCCCGCGGGCCAAATGCGGCTCGCAAAGCCTGTAAATTCGGCCCGCGATATCGATACGATATATTATATTTTTTTATTAAAAAATAAATAAGTAAATAGTAAAATAAATAATAAATATTACAAATAAGATACAATAAAATATTTTAATATTTAAAAAAAATTCTTTGTATTAAATTTAGTATACTAATAAAAAAAAATTAAAAAAATAAGAAATAGTTAAATATATTTAAAACAAAAAAATATCGTGGTTATTGTTTTGATTTTATTCAGTTTTTTTTTTGGCCCGCCAAAACATTCGGTAATATTAAATTGGCCCGCATAAGAAAAACTTTGGGAACCCCTGTTCTAAACTGTTATTTAGCGAACATATAAAGAATTTTGTAATCAAAGCTTGGTAAATTGCTAAGCTACCTAACTGGACAGTGTGTTGAGTTGAATGTATACTCACTCAAACTTATTTATCAGAGCTAGGCTAGAATACGATAGTCTAATTTGGTGGCCCCAATATCAGGTTTACAGAAAGAGTACAAAATATCTTTCTAAGAACGTGTGCACGGAAGCTAACATAACTTATTATTTTATATATAAATATTCACCCTGCGTATGATGTTTGTGTTCGCAAAACTCGAAAACTACTCGATCGATTGACTTCAAATTTTGACACAACGTTGCATTTACTCCCAATAAGAAGTTAACTTCGTATACGTGCGTGTTTTTATAGTAGGATTAGGGTTATCTTTCCAATTCATTTCATATCAGATTGAGCCACAGGAAAGCGTCGCCGGGTTTAGCTAGTAACTATATAAATATTCAGCCTGCGTATGATGTTTGTGTTCGCAAAACTCGAAAAATATTCGATCGATTGACTTGAAATTTTAAGACAACGTTGCATTTACTCCCAATTGACACAACGTTAGGGTTAAGTTTCCAATTCATTTTATATTAAACTGAGGCATAGCGAAGCGTGGCCTAGTTATAACTATGAGTATGATCACATAAGATCTGCCTTGAATTTATCAAAATTAGAGTCTAGAAGAAATGTAGCCGACGTCTATTTTATACATAGATTGTTAGGTGATGGAATTGAATCGCACGAACTTGTGCAATTAATTAGTTGGAATGTTCCTCAACGTTCATTGAGAATTTTTAGTGGGTTTCTCCATTCAACAAATTATGGCAGTCATGCTCCAATTTATCAGGCTCTAGAGTTAATTAACAAAATGAATTTCAATGTTGCATTACAGTATAATGCTTTTCGTGATATCTCACTGCTAGGTTTCTAATATGTCTTAACAAACATACAATGGAACAGTGAATTAGTTGTATGGGCACTGGTTTAGTGTAATTGAAAAATAGTGAAGAAATGCTTTTGTATTTGGATTTATTTATATTAACTATAGTATAATTAATTATATTGTAATATTTTGTATTCAACGTTGGTATTACGAGTCCAACCGTCAATGAATTTCGAACCTCTATAATAATAATAATAATAATCAAACCTTTAGTGGCATAAACAACTTAACGTACATATAATTCATTACAACTAAATTGCTATTCACCAAATTATGAATCATAAATCAAATATTTACACATTTTATATTTATAAAACATTCAACCATTACTTCCCAATTCCAAAGTTAAATTATTTTGAGGGAAGGAAAAGCCATTTCTCCATTATGGACGTATTCAACATCTCCGCATTCCCTTCCTCATACCCTCTTTTCTACTGTCGAGACGTTATTCTTTTCTGTCCTTATAATTCTCCTTCTCACTCCCCTTCTGTTTCCAAGTTTTCTTCACACAAATTTCTTCCCTTCCCTATCGACCTGTCTTTAACTCCTCTCCTCGCCTATGCACTTTGGAATACTCCTAACCTTTGCTTATCTCTTACAACTCTTTTGTAACCCTTCAAATCTTATATTCATTCTCTTCTTTTCCTTATTTCATTTATCACTTTTTCCATCATCCTTCTACCCTGCCCTTCTTCCCCCATGGATAACCTCCAATTCTCTCTCAGCATTCTTTCCTCATCCACCCAATTATACCCCCAACACTCATCCAATGCATTCTTTCCTCATCCACCCAATTATACCCCCAAAACTCATCCAATGCATCAATTCCACACACTCTACACTTTCCATCCTTGTCACTCATACAGAATCTATTACCCGGTTCCTCACTCCCGTACCTAAACCTCGCAATCATCCTCTTTTCTTTCATACTCAAATTTGATCTTAAATACTCTGACATTCCTCCATCCACCCCTATCCAGACATACTTTGTATTAAATCTACACTCTCTGATCCTCTAATCCCTTTCTTGTTTCTCAACATCTATCATCCTCTCCACCACCTCGCTAATTAACCCCTCACCTTCTTGGATCTTTTCACACCATCTACTCGCAGACCAACCTATTCTCCCGGACAACCTCTATTTTAACTACACACCTGTTTCTGCAATCCTTGGATCCATTCTCTTTCATTAACGTGTCATAAATACCCTTAACTAATCTCTTTTCCTCATCAGTCCACACTTTTCTCTAAAAATTCAGGAACCTTTTAATCCCAATTGTACAGCACTTGGTCATTCCCGTTCCTTCTTAAACCATTTCATACGAAATTATCTTATCCACTCCAAATATCATTTTTAAACATCCTGCTTGCATTCTCTCCATTAATTCACTTTCACCCACTGCCCATACTTCGGTCCATATATCAAAACACTCCTAACACATACATCCATTATCATCAATCTCATCTTAACAGACTTTCCAAATTTCCATTCCCATACCTTCCACATCCTTTCCATCACACGCATTGCTTTCTTACATGTCATCCTTATATGCTCCGTACATGACCCACTATTTGTCAACATAAATCCCAGATATTTATAGTTTTTAATCACGTCCAATTTTATACCGCCTATAGCAAACACGTCTCTCCTACTCAATATCCCCCTCCTTTACACACCATAACCTTTGTTTTTCCTACATTTATTTCCAATCCTCTTTTTTCTGTATACCTCCTTAATCTATCAATGATTTCATCCATCTCTTCCTTACTATTTGCCATGCATACAATATCATCTGCATATGAGAACGGCCATACTTTTCTTCCCCCGATCAGTATGCCCCGGCTTGTCCCTTCTCCATCACTTCCCGTAGGTCGGATATGTATATGTTAAATAGGCAAGCACTTAGGGGACACCCTTGCCTCACACCTCTTTTTACCTTCAACCATTCAGACACTTGAAACCGCGTAAACTCCCGCTCTTACCTCCGTACTTTCATATATACGTATTATCATTCTTACCATTTCTTTCGATATCCCCACACCCACCAATCTCTTCTACATCGCTTAATCCTGTCAAATGCTGCCCTTAGGTCTACAAACAACAAGTGCACCTTTTTTCTGTCCCCAATTTGTTGGTTTATAATGTAATTAATTGTGACTGTTGTCTGCCGTCCCTCTACCCATGAGAAACCCACTATGTGTTTGAGAAAGCACACACTTCTTAACCTCCTTTTCCAACCTCCTATTCAACCTCTTGTTCATCCATATTTCATTTATTGCTCTTGTCACATATCTCATACCCTCCATATTTATGCATCGCCACACTCGTATTCTATCCGGTCCGACAGCTCCGCCTCTTCATCTTCCCTATTTCCACTTGTACCTCTTCCTATTTAATTTTTTCCACAGCCCTACCTTCTTCCCCCTCAACAATCCATTATTTTATACAATTTGTTTCCTCCACCACTTCCTGTGCAGTCAGCTCCTCTTTCCATTTCTTCTCCAATTTTCAAGTATTTCCATATTTCACTTTCATTCGTCAACCCCTTTATGATCTCTTCCTCTTTCTTCCTATTCCATTCAATCATTAACTTTTGATCCTCCTTCTACCTCTTTCGTTTTTCTGTTCTTTTATCAAACACTCATCAACTTTCTCCATCCTCCATTCGATTCACCCCTTTCACTTGGTTGAGTACATATCAAATGATTATTTTTGCTGTTTTAACAACTTAAAACAGATAGAGCGGTTACAATTAAAGTGAGATACGAGCGCGCTGCACAAGTACCAATCTAAGTGGTATCTACTAATTTACTATTGTTTTAGCTATTATTTACTATGATGTAATATTTACCTTTATTTCTATTGTTTATTTGTGTATTTATGATGCCAATAAAGATTATTATTATTAGTAATTAAATACGTCCGCGCATACATATTGCGACCTACTCATAAAAAGTTAATAACCTATATAAAAATTTAATATACTTTTTCTTAAAATTGCTTTAAGAAGCACATAAACTTGTATTACTAAATTATTACATATCAAATAGAAAAACTGCATTTATTACGTACACATTACACTGAAAAACATATTTGAATTAATTATTAACGTAAATTAACTCAAGAATAAACAATTTACAATGAAGTCAATGAAATTTGTACATTAAGTAACAAAATCCATTGAAGTTCGCACTTTGGCCTTAAGATGCTGTTGGATCACCTTTGGTCCGAATTTCAGCAAACATTTTGTGTAACTAAGAGAAAGTAGAAGTCCTGACACATTTCCTAAAAAACCAACATTTCCTAATTCTTAACCACACAGCAAGCCATATTCCGAGTTAATGAAAACAAAGAACATTTGACAATAAAGAACACTTGACAAAATCAAGACAAATTTAACTTAAATTGTAAAGCGATTTATGTGAAGCGCATAGTATCCTTTCTCTCAATGGCGCTTAAAAGGTTAGGGGCGTCACTTATTGCTACACATATCGTTATATAGACTTTATATTGAAATTTTATATTAAACATTTCTTGTACTTTTTTATTCTTTGTAATAAAAAAGTACAAGAAATGTTTTTTATTCCTTGTACTTTTTTATTCTTTATTCATCGCGCTAAATTATTGTTTATCAATACTTCTACATTGATTCCGTTCGATAAAGAATTAATTCGTGGTAGTTCGCGACCGGGTGTGATGAGAAAAAATCCGCTCTTTAAACCCACATCCTTTTCCTAAGTCCTTTCAGAAAGTAGACAGCACATGTCGTGAACCTAAGTGACCTTACATTGCTCTGTTTGAATCTTATTCGAGGGTTGTTACTAATTAATTCGTCTACATATCGGTATTTTATCAAAGGTGCGCGATAAATCCAGTCAAGAAGTTTCGCTGATCTGGACCCGGCCCTTACAAAAATATTTTAATTTAAAAAAATAGTTTTTCATAAAAGTAAAAAAAAATATGTAAATAATACCTTCTTCGTAAAGAATTTCCATAGTGGCATTCTCCATACGCGATCGCCTGTAATTACACCTGCTTTACGTACTTGCGACCACATCGTTTGCGAATTGCAAAACACAGCACTAGCGCCAGAACCAAGAGCAGAATTAACACCTGGCGTTAAACTTGCAACATCGATTATTAGTCGAGGTTTATGAACAGTTTGACCTATTTATTTAATGACAAAAACAAAAAAATAAAAATGCAATAAAAGCTTTTAAGTTAAAAAAGACTAGTGTTGCTCCAAAAAGTAAAAATGTTTAAAGTTTAACCAAAGACTATAGTATATAGTCTTTGGTTTAACTAAGTATATTATTAAATATTTAATTTCTAAGAAAATATGTCAAATCTGTTAAACAAATGTATATGCATTTAAAAAAGTAGTTCAATTTCTGACTAATTGTAAACGCATCGGTTGTTATTAATCTAAAATTTTTACTAGTAAACAACTGACGACTTTTTCTTCTTCTTGTTAGTCTTCAGCATTTTGACATACGCGTGGTAACTCCTTCTATGTTACTGTTTGTAGAGCAGCCGTCATCGCCTCTCTCCTCTCTTCCGATGTTGACGAGTCTTGAAGCTTGCTCTATGTTTTTGTCAAGTAGCTTTTCGACCAAGTCAATCCAGCATGTGAGAGATCTACCACGACGACGCCTTCCATTTGGCTTCCCCTGAACCATCAACCGCCCCATATGTTTGCTGCGGGGTATGTGACCAAAGAATGACAAGATCTTCCCGTAGTATAGCGCAGAGTCGCTGTTTCGGCTGAATTTTGGCAAGAATTGAGGCATTTGTCCTGCGTACCATCCACAGAACGCGCAGCATGCGTGGCCAGCATCACATCTCAAATGCTTTCACGTGGTGCCGATCTCTTGCACGCAGCGTCCAAGTTACCGATGCATACATCATCACCGGGAATACTAGATTGTAAACTGATTTTGATTTTCTTAATTACTGATTTATCTCGCCAGACTTTAATATGCTGTGACAAAGCATTACGACCCAATTGGATCCGTCTTCCTATTTCCGGCTCGCAATTGCTCTCATTAGTTACAACGGCGCCCAGATATCTTGGCTCACCATCTCATAGTTCCCAATTTTCTTAATGTCGGTCTGATTGATGGCTTTCCTGTCGACGATCTTAGCTTGGTTTTTTAGCGTTTATGTGTAAGCCGAATTCACGCTTATCCGCGTCAGTCGGCATTTTTTTTTAGTAAGTGTGATTTAGTAGTATTATGCAGTAGTATTAATGCATAATCCGTCTTTTCATAAATCTATGGAATCAATACGATGATCCAACAAAATCTAAAATACTATATTTCCCCACTCATGAATTATTCTTTGATGGAGATGGACCACATGTCTTTATGCTGCAATTCACGTTATATGAAAGTTTTTTCTTTTATATTATTTACGATAAAACTTTATTTTAACGATTTATGAAACTATTTCAAATGACCCGTAGAAAAACGCATATTTTACTAGATTCATAGGCAAAGAATCAAAGTCAGTGATACTCCTACATCGCGATAATTTGGTTACTTACCTATCGTCAGTAGCGTGCTTTACTAAATGTATTATCATTATTGCGTCAATATCGCAATAATGATAACTTCGCTAATTGCTTATAAGGGGGTGATTTAAGACGATTTATCTAGGAAAATTATTTCTTTCAAAACCAAATTAGCAAGTGCTAAAATTATTATTCTTTTCACCAACACTTTTTGATCGTAAGCGAAGAAAATATTGAAAACGAACGACTTTACACTTATTAATGTTTAATTGAAGTCCGTTCTCAGAGCAACAAAACAAACTTTTAATATTGTAGCTAATTATAAACACAATTACAATACAATTGAATAATAACTTACCGTAAACAAACGCGTCGGCTATAGTCAATCTGCCTTCATTATCGGTATCAGTAATCATAATTGACTTTTGATTCATTCCCATGACAATGTCACCGCATTTCATTGCCATACCACTTGGCATATTTTCGCACAAATTGATTATGCAATTGATATTAATTGGCAGAGATAATGCGGAAACTGCACGAATTGCACCAACTATTGCAGCTGCACCGGTCATATCAGCACGATACTTATCCATACCTTTACATTTCTTTATGCATAAACCTCCACTGTCAAAAGTTATTCCTACAAATGATGACACTTTGAAGAAACATTTTTCATTTGAATTTAAAATTCTCACCTTTTCCGACTATTAGTACCGGCTTTTGTTCAGTCGGTCCGCCACAGTAGCTAATTTCTAAACATACAGGCGGTTCACAAGAGCCTCTAGCGACCGCCATGAAAGCATTCATTCTTTTCGATTCGATCCAATCGCGATCGTGAACTTCGACCTTGATACCACAAGGACACAACTCGTTAACTGTTTCTTGAGCGAAATGTAACGGTGTCATTTGATTAGCTGGTGTGTCAGACAAACGTCGAGCTAAATTTTGAGATTCGGCTTTATATAATCCACGTTGGAAACTGTCCATGTCGCCTCCTTCAAAGAGTTCAATTGAAGGAATTATCTAAAATGTATTAAAAGGGTGATAATGATAAATATTGTATTTTTTATTATGATCCTAAAGTTAAATAATTGTGATTTACTATTTTAAACGTTATTGTTACAAAAAAAAATTGGAATCTAAACGTCAACGAATATTGTAAAAACAACTTTAATGTCAAGAATAAACTGAGCCCAAACAAATCCTGAAATTTCATTTTTAACTAAAATTAATGTCACAAGGAACTCTAATGGACCTCTACTTTTAGAAAAACTAAAAGAAGGTTTATTGAACAAATTCAAATCGAAACCCATGACGTATTTTTTAACATCAATCTATATAAATTTATAAAGGACACGGATAACCTTAACCGTCCTGCATAGATATATAAGCTAAAATTAATATTAGAAATGACTAATACAAACATTATTTATGCAAACATCAATGGACACACAAGGAAAAAACAGTTGATATATAATTATGTAGAAAAGCATAGAATAAATTGTATTTATCTAGTTGAAACCAAAACCTCTCAGAACTCAACAACTAATTACAACGGTTGGACCACAATACAGAAAGGAGGAACAATAATTAATCGCAATACAAGAGGAAGTGAACTTCTCCAGGCAGAGGGAAACTTTTAGGTAAAGCCAATTCGCCATTCATTTAATAATGAATGTATATGTGTATACACCTTACACTTCCATTTAAAGTAAATAAACTTCATTTATATTTAGTTTACTAAATAATACCCGGCGCGCGTTGATACGCCTTGCAGTTATGTTTCTACTTTTGTATTGTATTCGACTACATATATATAGATTTTTCCCTTTTCCTCAGGGTTACCTCCTCATCCTAAATTTATGTCTCAAACTAGGGTAAAACTTCTGCCCCAAGAATTGAATTAATAAATCTACTTTACGCAGACTCACCGAAAACTTTCATCAACATAATTAATGCACAAAACATAATAAGATAAGCGTATTCTAAGTCATAAATTCGGCTTACGATCAGATTCACACGTCGAACAAGCTAACTAACTGCACGGAAATCAACGGCAGTTCTATGTTTAGCCACTGAAAACGCTTTTGATAGCGCTTGGCACAGAGGATTCAAACTGAAGCTAGCCTCATATATTATTAATAGATCAATACCTAAAAGACATGCAGCTAGCTATAACTCAGAATTAACAATCATCTTTCTCCAGTATTCTCTTCTACCCAAGGCGTCTCACAAGTATCTGCCTTATTTGCAAATAGAAATTAGGAATTTTAGTTCTTACTTTCCAGTTTTCTTTACACTTATTCTCTTGATATCTCCATAATGCAAGTGCACTTCCTTCAGCTGCTTGTTCAGCATGTCCCAAATCTTCAATTAGAATCCGAGATACACACTCCTTCTTGAGTAATTGAGCTCCCAGACCAGCACCTTGCCGCACTGCTTCCATTCCTTCATCAATCGCCTCCAATTCATTATAACCAAGTTTCTCCTTACCCAAACCGACCAGGGCAACAGCCCAAAACTCATTGTCTACATTATTAAAAACTTTTGCATTGCCTTTCAAAATTTCTTTTCCAGAACTAAAATAGATGATGAAAAGTTAAGAAATCTTATAAAACTATATTATAATATAAACAAAAAATTTTAATAACTGTTTATACCAATTTATAATAAGTAAGATTTTAATAGGGGGTAACAATCTTAATAAAAAGGGTAACTTTATGCTTTTTCTCTTCTTACTTGCACTTCTCGTTTCTGCATACTGACAATGTTATATAATGCGCATGGAACTTTTGGAATGTAGAGGTAGACACCTCTACATTTCCGTCTATGTTACTATGAAGTGATCAAGACATAGGGTATAAACGATTGCTTTAATAGTGGATTTTACCATTATCAACAAGTGCTTTACTGCAAAGTTACAAACATACGAAAGAAACATCATACATTAGCAGTAATCTGTGGTACGCGTATTGGTTCCGGTACGCGAATGTCGAGCTACCGGTACATAATGAAAACAATAGTGCGAAACAATAAAATATTTATCTAAGAAAACGGTCGAGAATTTAGGAAATTTAATTTAGGCCTCATTTTTCCAAAAATATTTACTTACAGGTACGCCACCATATTGTCTACTATATACCGGTATAACATCTTAAAAAGATTGGGAACCGCTGGTTTATGGAATAATATACAAGGTGTTAATTTAAAAAAAGAAAGTAATTTTCTATTTCAATATTTCTAGGACACACTGTAGAAAATTAAAATATTCAAGATATTTTTTAGAATCATTTTCAAAAGCTTACAAACATACAACTTTTCCCCATTTAACCTTCTTTAAAATATTTACGTTAAAATAAAATAAAATTAAAATATTTACGTACACTCTTATTAGTTCTTGAAGTTTTCCATCAAGTTTGTCATTAAACTTTTGAGCCGCAGGAGTAAAAACTGGTTCATTATCTTCGCCCTCGTAGACTCCAAGAATTAATCCTTTCTACAAAAAAAGAGAAAATGTTTTCATTATGAAATAGTTTTAAAACCATAATTCTCATCTTCACAGCATTCAATTTATATGGTGTTTAAGCAATTACACCCTTCATTCAAACATTATCTATTTACATATTATCTTTTATATAGCTATATAAAAAATATAGAATTCATGTTTGTGACTTTTTTTGAATTTTACCTTAGTTACATCACTGCAATCCGATCATTCGAAATTCAAAGGGTTAATAAGGAACAATATTCCCCAACAAAAAAACTAAAAAAGAGAAAAATTTAAAGGCCGTATTTTTCAATCTTTGTACGGATGTGTTTGTGTGTATGTGAATGTTCCAATTTTTCTCCTAAACTACTGGACCGATTGGAATGAAATATAGTAGACAGGTGCACACGATTTTCGCGCACAGACGTATCCAATTTGACGGAAACCCGCCATTTTTAATTTAGCCAAAGGTTTACACATATATACTCCTTTGTATTGTGCATATAGTGGAATTAATCCCATTTTTCTTTTTCCAACAGAACAGTGTTCTTTTTACACACACTTTGAGATCTATTTTCTCGAAAACCAAACGACCTTTTAAATTTCTTGCGCTGACAATTTCTTTAACATTTAAGCGATTTAGCGAGTTAAAAAAAGGGCACGTATTGTTCGGAATTATTTGACCTTAAAAAAATTGCACTGCCTTTAATATCTTGATTAGTATAAGTTTTGGAAAAATAAGGCGTGGGGAACATGTAGAAGACTAAAGAACCTCAATTTTACCAATGTTAATAATCGAATACTCTGAGACGATTTTGCAGAATAAAAAAATTCAAAGTACTTTTTAGTAACACCGTCTATATTTTTATGTTTTGATAGCCCTTTTGATTCTTTTAAAATAATATCAAACACGAGGGGCCCAAATTTAATAAAGGTATCGGTTCTAATGTGGGCCCTAAACGATCAATAATATTGTCACTGTTCGCTTCAATACTGACGCTCTATATTGAAACGCGCATCAATATGTTTCAATATAAACAAACGCATCAATATTCTCACCAATTCTAATTCTGACAAAAATATTTGTGTTTCATGATCGGGGCCATTTTAATGGTGTTTTTGTTGTGAATTTTCCAGTTCTTTGGATTTAGGTTTTCTAGCATTGACTCTTTCACTATGCGAACAAAAAAAAAATCAAAGAGATATAGACGCTGGTCCAAAGAGTGTTACAAGCTGAGAAGTCACTTTACACACGAAGATTTGTTGAATTTTTTGCATTCTACAGAATCGAACGACAACAAAAAGTTTCTTCGAATAGACATAGATGCTTTCAAACTATTAGAGCTAGTTGGGCCCAACATCCAGAAAAAGAACACTGTCATGTGCGAATATGTCCCTGCAAGCCATAAACTTTCTATAACAATGAGATACATAGCCTCTGGAATAGACTTGGAAGACATGAAGTTTACGTGTGCAATCGCCCCTGAGATATCGGAAAACATCATAACAGAAACCTGCGAAACAATAACACAAGTTCAACTGTAAAGTCTGGTTTACATTATTTCAATGCATCAACAATTTCTTGCATTGCAATTGATTTTTGTTTAAATCATCACACACCACAATTCCGGATAATCACGATATGCTGCTATAAACAGGGTTGTGAAATCCCGATCCCGAACGGAACCCTGATCACTAGAAGGGCATCTCGGTGGGTCAGCCATGTTCTCACTTCCCAGTATCAAAAGCAACTGATATTGGAGGAAATATTGACAATAAACCTCCTAGACGTTCAAACGGTTCTTCAATACTGACAGAAATTTTATATCAATATCCATCAATATTGATAGGGCGCTTCAATACTCCCATCAACATAGTCCTCCGTCAATATTGAAGCGAATATTGACAATATTGATCGTTTAGGGACCACATAACACCATAAAACTTCTCCATTGGTCACCATTGTAACCGTAAATAAACATACATATCAAAACACACGTAGTAGCTGAAGAAATGAGAAAATATTTAAAAAAAGATTTTATATTTTATGAGATCTACGAGACGGATGTGTTATCACTGGCCGGTCCAAATTAAATTTAGGGAGAGGTTTCAACTCGATGACATATAATACTACACTCGATTGTTTCTATATAATTTTTCAGAATAATCTAAATTTTAAATAAAATGGCTGTTAGAATTTGGTTAACCCTCTCCACTAAATCTGCTACTGTAAATACTAAAATGGTCCGAACTAAATAGATCAATATTTACTTTATATAATACGTAATAAAAGTTTTGATTTCCAGTATATGAAAGATGGGACGACGATCTCGTCCACGAATTTTTATATAGAAAAAAAAATGCAACTTAAATGAGTTGGAAACGCAAACTCAAGATGAGTTCTAAAAATTTCTGGAGGAAATACCTAGTGACTGTGACTGTTGGTCATTTCAGACATACATAGATTTTTAGAAAATGATAAATCATAAAAAATGTGAAGTAATTCGTACATTCTTAGTAGTGAAGAGTCAAGCAAAGTTACCTGTACAATTGACCAACTTTACGTTCGTTACTCTACCAAATAGCTCAACTTATCTGAAGAAGTGGAAACTAAAAATTTTCACAGAAATTTCTCTTTTCTACAAATACATAGAGGTGGCTCTGGATAGATTCTTACAACAAATGAAGAAATTAAAACTTTTGTCCTCTGAGTATGCTACTAGACATAAAATAAAACTTGCGATTTTCAATATTCAAAGCAAACATGTTACTAACAAATTCATAAAAATATATTTTTCTAGTACTTACTTTGTCCTCTCGCGTATCGCTCGCTGCTGAACACAAAGATCTGAAGAGTAATCTGCTTGACACTTGCCATAAATATTCCGCTTTGCGTAAAACCGGGAACATGGACATTATAGCATCAATTTTGTACACATTTCACTCAATTATAATAAAACTTACGTGAATTTTGATTATTTATACATTAAAAAGATTTGAAAATATAAATACCTGCCAAATTTTAATACACTTCAGTAACTTAGTTTTTTGATGTTCTTTTGATTTCCTTTGGTTACTTGATTAGCTTTATATTGTTACAGATTGTCTAAATTGACATGAGTAATATTTGATTGATGAAATAAAATAAAGTGGAAGAGCAACATTTTCTGCTAAGTAAATAAAGACCTTGCATCGTTTATTTCTATGAACCTGTTTAGAATCTTAGTGAAATAGGTGCCAGCCAAGACGACTTATTGAAACTTCTTTATTTATATCGTTATTTAACATCGACATATTTCCGCCGTAAAAGGGCTATAAAAACAATGTTAGAACCGCGAGGTACAATAAATTTTAAAGATTAATAATGAAGCAGGCCCATTAATGAAGCAGGCGACCCACCACGTATGGCGATTACGAACGAACTCCCTTATTGAGGCATAAAATTAATTAGCCTTTTCATTTTTTCGGTTAAAAACAATAAACTGCGTAATTCAGTGGTTCCTAAACTTTACTCGTGTACCTCATTATACAAACTCGTTCTTTCTCATCTTTCATAGAAATACAAAATTCTCTCAATTCCATGCTGCTAAATGGCGCTTTCATATCCCAGCCGCAAGACAATTCGATAAGATTTTCTTGCTGTGCAGAAATAAATTCAAACGGCGCACTGGTGTTAAATAGATCTTGGATTCATAAACTTATCAAATATTTTATTTTGAGAGTAATTCTCAAAGCATATAGCTGTTAAAAGTGTTCACAATAATGATTTCTATTCCTTCAGAACCCAATTTCAAAAGGTGTACACTTCCCTACAGTAAGATATTTAAGGGGTTCAGTTTTTAAAAATGTATAAGTGTGTTAGCTTTATTAAAGACCTGTACCTTCAAAATCATCCGCATCTTTATGTACTTCCTCTTAAAGAAAATACCACTAAATTGCGATCGTACCCTGTTGTAGTACAACAAAGACAAGTGTTCGGCTCCCATATCTTCACACAGTAGTTTTAGAAAAACCGTCCGTTCAATGGAAGAATTAAAAAAAATTACTAAAATCACTGCACATTCCCTTACTACATTCCTTTCTAACACCTGATTCAGTGCAGGACTCAAATGCTTTGGCAAGTAACAGAATGCAATGAGTACATCCAGAGCTTTTCTTCGATTAAGTTCCTGTAAACTTCTCTAGCAGCCAGATATAGAACGATCGCTATTAGTGCAAACACCACTTAGTCCAATCCAAATTATATTTAGATATAAATGTATAAAGTCCTGAGCCTTCGCTCCTGCGATTTTACAAAAGAGAAAGCCTTCTGCATTGTTTTCCCATATATAGTATATCAAATGAGCGTTCTTATTAATATCCGTAACCATGTAAATATTAAACAAATTTCCAATCATTGGAAAACCCTGCCTTACCGCTCTATTTATTTCAAACCATTCCGATATATTCTCTTCTGCTCATGCTCTTATTTTCGTTGCCTCATACATTCCTCTGAACATTCTTAACATTCTCCCAGGTTTTCCAATTTGCTCCATTTTCTCTGACAATCTCTTTCTTATTAATTTATCGAACGCAAACTTTAGGTCTCCAATCAACATATATAACTTCCTCTTTTCACTAT
>WYDF02301163.1:0-15576 GCA_009867245.2 Adranes taylori
GTAACAAATCCATTCTTTTTTTCCATTCCTCCCTACTAACTTCGAAAATTCATAATTTAACTAAAATATATACCATTTCCCCTCTCTTTTTCATCCCCATCTTGCTTCCCCTCTTTCCCATGTTCCCTCGTTCCCCACACTACACTACAGTACACTCTTCAAAATATTTTACACAAAATATCCCTAAATATTGTCAAGCCGAAAGATTTCTGTTTTTAATAATTTAAATACAACCGGCTGGTAGTGAACTGAACCTAATATGCAGAGTTTCCCTTTTTTTTCTTATTTTTTTGTTTTCCTCTCATTTTATTGTATTTTTGTTTTATTTTTTTTTGTTTTTTAATTTGATCTAAACTATTTGAACAAATTTGATTTAATTTGTTCTAATTTTAACTGATTTGATCTGTTCTGATTTCTGTGTTCTCGCATTACAGCCGCGGCTTAGCCGCGACCAGTGATATGGCCTAACAAAATTGCAAGAATATGTGTTCCCTTATTCCGTTGTCCCATGTTCCCGTATTCCCGTATTCCCATACTCCCCTGTTCCCACATTAAGTATACAAAAACACGCACAGGTCGCGGCAATGAGGCCATGAGTAACAAAATTGTCTAGCGGTATGCCTAACAAAAGTTCAAGAAAATGTGTTTATCTGACTGGCCGTCAGAGGCTTAGATAATCTCAGATAGTTAACACGAATATATTCTGCGAATGATGTGCAATACCTTGTATCGCAAAACTGCTACCATTTTTCTTAGAATGTAAGGGACACTCCAGAATGTATCAGCTGGGAAAAGTCGAAATGTTTAAAGCCTTAAATGAGATTTTGCAGTTAGCTCAATAATCAAAACAGGAATAATATTTACTTCCCGTTGTTGAATTCCTAAAATGCAATGTTGGGATGCAGAGAAATTCCACACTAATATGCAGTAGGATAAATAGGATTGGAATAATGCGAAACAAATATTACGTAGCGTATTTACCAAGGAAAATGTTGATACATTTCTTAATAGATACGCGTTCTTAATTAGTTTGGTAGCTAATTCCTCCCCACACTTGTCGCACTTTAGAGCGGATTTAATCCAAGGAATTTACCGGAGTCCACATGTGCTGTTAAGTTGTGTTATTGTAGACTAAGAATAATTTTTGACTCTTATCAACATTCCCTTTTATACCGAATCAGTAAGAGACTTTATCCCCTTTTTGACAGAAAATTGTGGTATTTTCTGCATAAATTAGATTCAAACCTTGGCTGCTTAAAGATCTTCGAGAGATCATTTATGTAAAGAAGAAAAAGGAGACGACCATGTATTGACTTTTGGGGGACTCCGTGATTTACTTCCAGTTTCTCAGAGATAATACCATTGTATTTAACACACTGGAAGCGATTGTATAGATATGATCAAATTATCTTAATTGTACTATTATCAAAGCCATATTTGATGAGCTTCTGGAGGAGAACATCATGACAGATGAAGTAAAACGCCTTTGAAGAGGCTAAAAATAGACCCAAGGAATGATCTCCCATTTCGAAACAATTCAGATGTATCTCAACGAAATTACTTATACAATCGCACGTTCCCCTACCTTTCCTGAAACCAAATTCCTTGTCACTCAATATGTCATGACAACTATTAATGAATTTTATTAGGGGTGTGATCAGATGGTTTACAATATTTTTAAAGATGGTGGTAGTCAGTCCTATATGCCCTTACTGGCATGCGTGACAGAACATATAACATCTCTCACTTAAATTTGAGTTACCTCATATAGGATTGAAGAACGAGGATTTATGTCATATAGGATTGAAGAACGAGCAGAAGAAACATGCATTCAAATTGCAGGAAGTTATTGAAGCATGAATAAAGTTCACTGCATTTTCAAACTGATTACTAAATGTATGGAAATCTATTTTATCTGAATTAGTACCACAACTAACTTTCTTACTATTTACAATGCTCCATAGTGTAGCAGTGCGGTATCTTGAACTCTCGACATTTTGAATAGTCCTCATAGGCTGTATGACGCGCATCTGTCAAGGCAATTCTGGATTTATTCGGAATATACTGCGTTGTGGTTTTAGTTCCGATGTAGCGTGTCTTTTATATGTCTCATTTAACAAAGAAAGGCTCTCGCGTATGTGACGTAAATCTGTGTTAAACCAATCTATGTTTGTATCGAGACTACTCGAATGGATTAGTTTTTCAGCCTGCAAGGTATTTACAAACAAAGATTATTTCCCGTTCCTCCATTAGAAATATCGTTTAGGAATTCCCAGTACAAATGTTTCAAAATGTTATGGAATCTGCACATGCCTTTGAACGTTATGGGTCTACATATTCTGCTGTTATAGATAGGTTTGGCCCAAGAGTTGACTTGGTCATAGTGATCCGAGATTTGTCAATTACTCCACTGGTAAATTTATTTTCACTACAATTCACACAAATATTGTCTAAACAGTTCCCATTTCTTCTTTTCTCATATATAGCTAACCGGAAGCCATAAGAATAGAGTAAGTTAGTAGTAGAAGTCGCAAGAGTATCAGCGGAACAGAATTTAACATTGAAGTCACCCCAAATCATGGAATTGTTATCCCCATTAATGATCAAGAGATTTTTTAAACTATTTAAGAACACATTAAAATCCGAATTTGGAGGACAGTGACAACAAGTCAGCTAAGAGGTTCTGAATAGATAACAGCATATTCATAGTTATAACTCAACGACAATCCAGTTTATGCCGAGGCTCCGATAATGTATTTCGCTTTGAAAAGATAGGCATGGCGCCTTGCGATCAGGTTGTTTTTCTGTAGAAAGATGAAGAAAGTATGTAATTATCCAGACCAAGACCAGGTAACTCTTCTTCGACAAGGCAATGCCCAGAGAGACAGATAAAGGCTGGGTTTAAATTTGAATCCTTAACAAGAAGATTGCTTTAATCTTCTTACGAAGACACTGAATGTTATGGAATAATTTAATGCGCGAAGTGCAGGCAGAGTTCATTGTTGAGTTGCTACCTTGGACATTTGGGATTCCCATATGCTGAACGCTCCTAAGGGACAGATAGGATCTGGCGAGAGGTTGCAGATGAGACACAATTTTGTAAGTGATGGGGACCGTAAATGAATGTAAATGAATTGGGAACCGCGGCACTCATCACAGATCCACAACTGAGATGTGATGACTGTATTCCATTTACTGATTTGCATTCAATAGTAGTATTGAGTAAACATTGTGTATTGAATAAACATTGTATAATAAACAACTTCTAACAAACATCAAGTCAATGTTATTTTTAAATAATAACAAATAGATAATTTTTTTAATATAAATAAATTAAGAATTTATTGGATATAACAGCATAAGAATTGATTGGATATTTGGTACATTTCAATTGACTGTCATTAATTAATTTATTTATGTATAAATTACAGAATAATTAAAGTTGTATTTGTTATAGTTTTAACGTGCAAATAAAACAAATGAAAACTACTTATTAGTCCAGTGACAATTGTGATAAATTATGCAGTTTGTATTTGCCATTTATAGAGTTTTATAGGGATATTAAAAGTTCGACGAATTATTTCGGTTTTATATATTGTATATCTATATTTTTTATCTCTTTTTAAATTTTATATTTTTATATCCGAATATTTAAAATTATTTTTTACAAACGTAAATATTTAAAAAAAAAATTTAATAATGACTTATGATTTTTGAAATTTTTAATTATTTAAAATCTTTTTTTGCAATTTTATTTTTAACGGTTAAATAATATTTTGCGTCACAGAAAATTTTAGAAAGTTTTTTATAGTTCTAAAATTAAAAAAAAAATTAACATAAAATCCATTATATTAATTAGTAATTTTTTGTTGGTTTTAGTTTATGAAACATTAAAATAAATATCTCTTTTTAGTTTCTAAAAATATTTTATTATGATTTTGATTTTAATATTTTATTATGAGTTTTTAAGTATTGAAATTGGTTTATATGACGATTAGAGAAAAAGATTTTTCAAGTTTTAGTTCCTAAAAATTTCTTATAATGATTTCGAGCAAAATTATAAGTATTTAAAAAATTTTATGATGATTAAATTGATAAAAATTTTAAAAATCTCATAATTAGATAAAAAATCTTCTTTAGAATGATTTTGGGCAAAATCATTATTTTTTTAATATTTAATAATTTTTATTATGATTAGATAAAAATAATTAAAATTTTCAGTTCCTGAAAATTGTGTAAAATGTTTTCAGGCAAAATCATTTAGCTTTTAAGTATTTAAAATATTCTAGCGATATTAAAAATCTGACAAATTATTTAGTTCCTAAAAAAGGAATCTCAGACGATTTGTCTCATTTACGTTAAAAATCTATTATTAAATGATTGGTCAAACTCTTTAAACTATATTAAAACCTCAATTGAGTACTATTTGTAATGAAGACAATCTCTTTATGGAAGATTTGTAATGTGTGATTTTTACGTCTGATGGACAATAAGTATTTTCTATAAGATATAATGCTCTTGCATGAAACACAATTTATGTATTTTATGTAGTCGGGCGGATATTTAAATCCGGCCCATTATAATATTAAGCTATATGTGGGTGAATAGGTACTGCAATTGAAACATTTATTTTGCCACGACAAACATTTTTTTTATGCTTGCTTCATTATTAAACGGATTTTATTTTCTTTCGTATATAGATCATAAATTAGCTGACTCAACTCCCGCTCATTAAAATGACTAACATATTTGGTTGAAGTTAATTATAGGGGAAAAAGGTAATTACGACGACCCATCTATTAGAAAAGCAAAATAACAGAATAGTGAACTTGATATGAAATGTTAATTGTTATCATTGTTCCTCTCAAAGTTCGGATGCATTGATGATCGTGCTGATCAAATTAGATTGGTGTGGCTCGGGTTCGCTGTTGATGATGATAAAGGAATCGTCCAGCCAGTGCGTGGAATCGGAGGTGTGGAATGCAAATGCGTCGCCCTGTGGAATACATTGTTGCGTGGTGCGAGCGAGACGATTTGGCTGTCGGAGACAATTGTTTGCTTGGCAATGTTGACTGGTTGATCGTAGCTTCTCTATTAATTAACTTCTTTGACGTTGTCCTTCTCTTGGATATATCGAAGAACCGGTTAGTAAGTGAGGGGTAGGGTTTTAAATGTAAATCCGAGAAATGAAAAATTGAATGATGAAAGAATCGGAGGAGTCTGTAGCTGCGTTGAACAATACTTAGCTTTTAGATAGTTGATTTAAAATGATCAAGTTATTCTTAACTCTTACGCAACTTTGAGCAAACCGTACTTAAGACTACAAATATGGTCACCGTGCAAACTGTATATCTGATCGTCCATTGTAAATTATGTCCACAAAATGGGTGAATAAGCTCGCCTAGTAATTGTGAATACAACTTGCAACCTTCGTATGGATGATCTTAGGCTACGTGGTTCTTTTATATTGAATTCTTAGTGTACATAAACCCTCTATGTACTGAAAGAATGGTGGTACCTTAACAAGAACAAGAACTCAAAATACTAACGCTTTTACGAAGTAAATAAGAAATTTCGTTAAGGCAATACAAATTGTCGGTTGGAAATAGCAAACACAAAATTCCATTGAGACCATTAGGAAGGCTTTAAGAGGACTGTTTGGAGATAAGGAAATATTTCTTCAAAATTCACAACTTGAATATACATACATATATAACTTTATTTTGATCAGCGTATGTGTGTGAATAAGTGTTAAAGAAACTTCCGACGAATTACTAAGCCAGATGTTATACATAGAAAACGACATAAACAATATTGATGTATTTGGACATTAATGTCTTTTTGTGATATATGTCCATCCATCTGGCAAATCTGCATGACGCCAATCTGCATTTGCAACATGCATGATGCATGGTGCAAATTTGCATGATGATATATATTTCCAACATCCATTTATATATTGTGATGAAGTCACAAAGGAAAGTTGAACATATAGACTTTATCCATGAAAATTAACTTAACTTCTTGTACTTATAGACTTCGTAGAGTTAATTAATTGTCGTTTAATTATTTAATTGTTTTATTTATTTGTCTTTTTTTTGTTTCAGACTATTAAGCCGATAAAAAATTGTTTTGTTTATCAAACAGGCTAAGAAATAACAGACGCCATAAATAATATGGTAAGTCTAATAATGCATGAAAGGTTTATGAGAACAATACAGATATGACTTTTAGCGACTTGTTGAAAGCTTTTCTCCGCCGAAGCTACATTTAGCGAATACGAATGAATATGATGTAAATTATTGATGTCTATAATTCGTGCGGACAGGCAGTTAATAACTGTTAGTGGATAGTAGGCGTATTAATCACATGAGTCTGTGCGGTTTCTGTACGACTTGGCATCTGGTTTGCAATTGGACTTTCTTCGAATGCTCTTCTGACTGGTTATGACCTTCTGACAATGGAGCCATTAGTTTTACATCTACAATGTAACCAATTAGAGCCTTAATTTGAGTCTGTTTTATCCTTACTAATACTTTATACGACGATATTATTAAAAATAATTGTATATAATCATGTTTGGGTCAGGTTTATTCCTGAGGCTCTAAGATCTAATTCATCATCGCTGCATCCGCTAGCCGCAAAGGAATCTATATCACCCTGAATGTAGCTCGTTTTTAATTATAACAAGAAAATCGGACTTTAAACAACAACAAAAAAATGTGTACGACACTATTCGCTGTAACTCAAGCTCAATGAAGTGACATTTCTTAAATTGTATTTCTAAGAAATGCTCTGATTAATGTACTAAAATTGTAGCCAGAAAACTGTTTTCGTACAGGTCCACAGTGTGCTCGAACGCTTCACGAATTCTGATTACTATCAGAAAACTTTAGATAGTACATGGAAAATTTGTTGCTCTATACGCTGAACTTATCCGGAGTTTGTTATAGTAAATTTTTAATTTATTGTAGTTTTCTTAAATTTCTGGTTTGAATCTAATGATCAGTATTAAACCCATGGCCTCATCTCTCTGTAGGTGTCCAGAGAATATAGACCAAACGGCAGGTAGTTTAACTGTTACATTAGACAAATACTCTTACTGAGATTACATGGACCAAACTGAATTCTAAGTTTCGCTAATGGTTACATATTTTTAATACACTTTTTCTTTTCAACTTAGTGACAGTATTAGTGCCAAAATATAACTATAGAGACAACATTTAATGTAGTTTGTAGAAAAATAATTGAATTTTAATGTATCCAAGTTATTGTCACGTTTAAATTTGGGGGCTGCTCCTACTCCCGAAGGGGAAAGAGATAATACTTTTAATAGGGTGCGTAGCAGTTCACTCCTACCATACGGAATCTCTTCATATAATAACTACAAAATGCGAGTAACATTAATATCCACTTTAACCTACCTATGACGGAAGAACTTATAATCCTCGGTAGCCATCACTGTTTAGAATAAAACATTAGACTTTTCCAGTGGTAGGGTTACGAGTACTTTTCTTATTTATTTCTCCTAAATCAATCATAAATTTAACTAAGCTTTGCGCAACCCTAACACCGACAAATTGCCTATATTAGTCAAGGCTATCTAAATTAAAAATTTGCATAATTTTAAGAAAATGTATTCAGATTGATTTAAGAAATGCGAACATGAAAATAAATTGTAATTCATTCATTTGAAATAAATATCGCTTATCGTCAAATAGATTCCCAAATTACTTATAAAATTATTATACTTACAATTTCTGTTAATCGTACTAGCAGAAACTCAAGTTATAATTACGCACAGTTACCTTATTAATTCATTTCAATTAATTTTGATTTATCTCAGTAAACTAACTTCTTTCCCAAACTATTTAATTTAATTTATTCAAAGGCTGCAAACATAAAAGAATTGTTTAATTGTTATCTAATACTGTACTTTACTATGACTCATATCTGGCTACCGATACTTATATCTAACTGCCGATACTTAACTTATTCATGATTCATTTTGGAATAAATTATTATTTTATTTTATAATCCATGATTTCTGCAACTTTTGTTACTTTCTTTGGCTACCTAATCTCCTACCAAAACTACGTTAAGTTCTTCTCACTATTTTCTTCCAAGCTCTACTACATTGCTATGATTTAAAGTTTTCTCATTTAATTATCTATTAACAATACTATACTAATTATTTTCGGCCATAATGAATTCATGTTCAATCTGATCTGCTTTCTTCACTCACACTTATACAATATGCCTTTTTCCCGCCTAATTCGTCTAGCAAACAAACTGCTGATGTATCAGCGTACAGAACTATCTACCATAAAACTAAATTAGAATGAGGACAAATTGCCTCTGTACAATATGACAGAGTGCAAATACACATTCTTTATTCCTGTTTTTTACCGTATTGGCGTATAAAAATAAATATAACGAAGGGAAACTTTGAACGTAAAATGCAAAAGAAAATCGTTTGTAAAAACTGGAGTTCGCAGAACTAATAGAACACAGTCATAAATTTCCAAATTGCTCTTTTAAGTGCCAACATGTGAGATGGCAGACTTAACTAGCATAACACTTATAATTTCCATATTTCTTGGGAGACATTTTGAATCATTTGTCTTAACACAATTGCTACAAATTCTTAGTTTAGATCTACACTCGGATGATTTGACGTAAATAATTTGATATAAGACTGAACTAAAAATATTACAATGAAGATTGTAAGTAGTATTTAGCTTTACAGGTTAAGTTGAATTTAAAGTTTGTAGGTGTTAATTTCGAAAATTGGCAAGACAATTATAAGAATTATTTGTAAAAATTGAGGCAAGGTGGTCACGTGTTTCTAGCATAGGTTTTAGCTGTTATCAATACCTTTTCTTATTCCAAATATAGGTGTAAGTTCTAATTGCATCGAACTACGAATCCGACATTCAACCGTTACGCTATGATTGCCTATACAATTAATTTTTAAAATTCTCTATTTCAATATTGTTTGCATGTAATTCTGCATACATTAAGATGTTATATTTTGATTTATTCGCTGTATAACCATATGGTATAATGTATTGTATCAGCTGTGTGCTATGCATTTGGACGAATTAACTCCTTTAACAAATTGAGATGAACCATTCATGCATTTTACCAATGAAGCAAGGAACTTTAACAATCAAAGTTCGCCTTGTATAATACTTGCATTGGGGTTTTTTTCGGATAAACATCGAACCATCCTAAAGATGGCCAAAGTTGTTTCTACAGTGGTCTTAATAGAAAAGCGGACTTTAGCAATCAAAGCTCAACACCTTAACACATGCGATTCATCTCCAGTATTAGAGTACGTACTAACACGATATTTCAATGAAGATTGTAAGTAATATTTACCTTTGCGCGGTCAGACGAATTTTAAGTACGAAGGTGTTAATTTCGAAAATTGTAATGAAAAGAGAATTATAAGAATTATTTGTAAAAATTGAGGCAAGATGGACACGCATTTCTAGCATAGGTTATAGCTGTTATAAACACATTTTCTTATTTCAAATATATGGATGAAACAGATGAACTAGATGATGGCGTGAAGCATTTCAGTAATTGGAACTGGTATATTCGCACATCAGTAATGGCATCTTGAATTTTTTTTTCCTGATAGATTACAGAGCGATATAATGGCAAATTCGTAAGCTGTATAAATACGCTTTTACCAAAAATCTCATTTTCTTCAATTTGTCTATTTTCTTGGTATATTTTACTGTATTTGTTAATAGCTTCATCGATCGAATCACAGTTTGAAATACTCCTCATACACTCCTTTTTCCGCGTAGCAAAAGGAGTGTCTTTATCGTTTTTATTTTGACATTTAGTAGTTACTACCACAGATGCTTGACTTATTTGGTCAGAATCAATATCACTATTATCACAAATTTCTTCATTCACCGACCTCAGTTTCGTCAACTCATTCACATTCTTCGTAGTTGTATGATGGAATCTGAAACAAATAGAAGTAAATAATTATTCAATTTAATTGCTTAGATTTTTTCAGGTGCCTTTATCAACAGAGGAATGATTACAAATAATATAGTATTATTATACTTTCTGTAAGTTTTCCCAATTGTTGTGGAGCAATGGACGGTAAACATAATTTTAATCTGATGTCCACAAAAAATGGGCCTTTTTATTCATTAGACTAATCAAATGTTTATTCTACTATTCTCCTGAGAACAATTTGTCAAAGATTCCTCATAATGGTGTTTTCTTGGGAGGCGATGCATTTACATTAAAACACTACATTTTAAAACCTTTACAGCAAAAGTGAGCTATCAGAAGAAGAGAGAGTATTTAATTATCGCCTGCTTGTTTCAAGCTTTCAGGTATATGAGAAATCCATTGGTTTCAAGGTGGACAAGGCTGATTTAGTAGTAAAGGCAATCTGTGTTCTTCACAATTGACTACGACAAAATTCAATTTACAAAGGACCACATATAATACCGGGATTAATGACGTAGGTAGTTGGGAATAAAGTAGTTACACCTGGAGTTTGGCGAGACATTATCTGTGCAGGACTTAAAAATGGTAACAGAATCTCATCAAACAAGTATACGTAAGTGACAGTTATGCTGAATCACTTGTTAGTTTTAAAAGGATAATTTAAGTTCTACTTTCAAGCAAAATATGCTCAATTCATTTGCGACAAGTAGAGTTACTGGAAGGTTGTATAAGGTAGTTATACAATTACACTTACATTACACAAGAAGTAATGTTACTTTGCCTGTTTGAAGCCAAATATTCGAATTTAATATAGTAAATACGACCCATGAATTAAATAAGTACACTTCAAATAAAACGCATCAAGATTTTAAACATTATATTGATCTACAAAACTTATCGATTTAAAATAAATTAGATTATTACACAGATTACCATAATTATAGGGTATTAAAAATTTAGGTGAATAATAAATCAAATACTTATAAGATTTATTTACATCGTGACAAAAAAAATATACATCCACTCTTTATTTTAATTATTTATTCAAGTAAAATCAAAACAAACGTAAGGTGTTTGAATTTCTCAATTAAGATTTATAATAAAATAATTGCTACTCGCATCTAAGCACACCATTCATTATTTTCACAAAAAATATGACCGAGGAAAATACGCGGACTTTAGTTGAATGTTTTGTACTGAACGTATCAATTATTAATAAAATTTTAAAATATGATCCGGAGTTTGGTTTTTACACTGTCGGTCGACGGTGTGGACCTCAGGCGAGCAAAACCTTTGAAAAGAAAGTTTATTGTGTCTCACTTTTCTTTTATTAAAAGTCCATTACTCGAATTAATGATCTTTCTCTCTCTTTGTCTCTCTGTGTGTGTAAAAGCATTTGTTCAAGATTTCATTAGATACAATAGAGCTTATTCAGCGACGCATGATAGTTTCAACATATTTATTGTAAAACTTGTTTAGGGTAAAACTATCCGTAGGCGACTGCCTCTTTTTACCAATTAGTTTGTCTAGCAAACAAATTGCTTACGTAATAACAACATTTCGCTAAATCTATCAAGTATCAAGCGTATACAGCTATCAACTATCTGCTATAGAACCAAAATAAAACTAGGATAAATTGCTTTGTTACAATATGATCAGTCTTGAGATATATAGACAAACTTTTCAAAAAGAACATTTTTGGTTTCATCGACATCCAAATTGTGTTTCTCAATCAATCTGTCGGAAGCTAAATTTTTTATAACACTGTATCTTTTATATACGTATCTTCTAAGTACATATACGGTACAAGAAATTAAATATATATTAGGTAATGAAAACGTACAGCGTGAACTGGAAATATACTAGAACTTCATATGCGCCGAAAATTACTAAGCTTAAATTCACTAAAATATGAAGAAACCCAAAATTTACTCCACCATAGGAAAACCTGTAAAGTAGTGAATATATTGTATAGGAAATCAATTAATTACGAAAATTTTTTTATATTGATATTAACTTGTATACGTATATTTGATTAGATAAATGGATTAAATATTAACGGATCAATGATCTGTCTAATTATTGGATCGCATATAATATAAATGGATTAATTAAAATAGAATTATCAGACATTAACTTAATTGTGATTAAGTGTGGTGTATGTGTAGTATGTAGTAATATTCATGACAGGGTACCAGGAAGCAAAAATGAGCAAAGGAAAAGGGTGATAGCGAGAAAGTCCTCAGGCTAGGACTTTAGCTAGCTACAACTAGATTCACAGCATTCCATTACTTCGTTCTGCTGACTCAGATATTATCAGGATGGAATTTACAGAATTTTATTTTATTGCATGCTATTACAATCACGACTGCTCTTATTTATACCGATTTCAACAACTCTAATAATAATATTAGTAATATTTTCTTATGGCTCGTCTTATCGTATAAATAATAATGCAATAAACATTGAATATAAAATAATTGTTGATTAAGATCTATATAAAATGAGATATTTCAAAACAATTCTTTTCAACCGGTGCCGGACATTTCGTCGAAGTTCCGGCGGGGCCACATATGCGGTGTTACTTATTGATGATTTTAGACGAGAATTTCAAACTAAATTTCAGGATTTTCTAAAACATAATCAACATTTTTGGGAACCCATTTTCTGTCGATATAAATAAACTGCCAACTAATTTCCGAACTGAGTTGCAATGGACAGAAAATTAAACGAAAAATTTAACAACGCGACCCTATTGGATTTCTGTAAAGTATAATAACAACCCAGAGACAAATACCAGGTCCATCGTACAAAGGCATAAGTTGTTCATGGCATCATTCTTTGGGAGCATATATATCTGTGAACAAGTCTTTTTAAAAGTTAATCACGCTAAGAATAAAATCCAGTTCAGAATAAGTAATAAACACCTTGAAAACACTTTCGATGACTGCCACAATGTCTATTGAACCAAATATTGGTGCTATTAAGTCTAGAAGCGCAATGTCAAATTTCACAGTGATGGTACAGAATCCGTTTTTACTACGTACCATAGGGAATTTATATTAAATTAATCCACTTTAGATCCATTAGAGTAACTCTCACTCTTTAAAAAGACATGTAGAGATCCATCCAGTATCGTTCTTCCCCGACAAACTTTCCTTTTCCATGATTGTGAACGAAAGCATAACATGATTGATAATCATATTTATCACCATTCACACAATCACTTTCCGGCAGTCTGTCCTGCGAGACGATCCGTTCGTTTCATCCTGAAGTTTTGTAATGTGACAAACAAACTCTTCTTTGCCCATCCACGTAAAATAGCATAATTGCGTGTTTTTACAATTTTTTAGCACAATGGAATGTTGGTGGTTCTTTTCCTCTCAGTTTCTAAAAGAATGTTGTTCCGTTGAAGGAAAGCGTGTTGCGTCCGATAAACCCTTCTGATTCGTTGCGTGCTAACCATGAGATTTAAATTTTGTTAATCTAAATTAGTTTGTATTCGTAAGTGAGTTAGAATGGATGGGAGTCATATAAGCTTTGTGAGTTAATTATCTGTTTCCGAACCTCTTTAAAAATTATTTAAGAATGGATGAACAAAATTTCCAAGAATTCAGTGATGGCACCATACATACAAAAGAAGGAAACGCAAACGCGAGACCCCATTACTCCAGAAGAGCGCTTCATCGTAACTTTGAGATTTTCGTCAACCTGGAGAACTTATAAATGCCTGTAATTCAGCTCTGAGATATCACTTTCAGCTCTGAGGTACTACCAGCATCACAAATAAAAAATAAAAAGAAATATAATAAATCCATGATGTAATCTTTGTGGTTGTTGATCATTTCTGGTTTTCTTGGCGCGAATGGTGCTCTAACATCTTTTATGTCCATTATAAACAAGTAGACGACGACCTCCTTTAGGAACAAATGAATATAGCGATCTTTATGTTGACTATTTCAGTGGACAAGGAGCTGTAGGCTGGCAAGATGATATGGTAGCTAAGGGAAAATAGTTGAGCCACTTGAAGTATGAATTGTCTTATACAGGATGTTTCGAAAGTTTTTTCCCACTAAATTTCCACATAATTCCCCTACTAAATTCGCCCACATAAACAAGGTGCACAAAGTTTAATATTCGCTATCCTTTAATTGAACCTCCAAAACCAGAATTTTAGCCAAAAAAATTAATATAAAACAAACAAGCATAATAAAAAATAAAATAACCTACATTTCCTGGTTGCGCCTCATGTGTCTTCAGCTCATAAAAAGTACTGTTGTCTAAATTCTCTGTCGGAAGTTTATGATCTATGACGAACATCATAAGTTTGTACTATCACAGCTGCTGCACATAAATGTCGTTCATACCTTCTTTTCTAAAGGATTCTCTAAGGGATTGTACTTTGCCCCAATCAGTTTCATGTCTGCATTTCGTAAAATTTATTCCATACTGCCACAAGTTGTTGCCAACCCTAGTATTTAAGTTTTTTATTATTATAAACTTCCTTATTTTTAATTTGCCATAACGATGGATTATTTTTATAAGCTTGCATAAAGCCTTTAAGAACATTTTTTGTTCGATAAATAAATGTCCACCTTTATCCTCGTCTATGTCAATAGATATATCAGTAAACTGAATAGACTCCATAGTGTTTAAAAAAATTAAATGCAAAAACTTTTACATACAGCTTACGTACTTTAAGAAAATTAATTTTAAATAAAAATATAAACATGCGATGTAAGCGTGTGAGAAGAAAGCAAAACTGTGAAAGGATTGTCTCTATCCCATACACCTGTAATTAATCATTCAGACAAGAATGGAGGGGATGGCAACGAGACGGGCATGTAAGATTAGAAGTCTGTCGTTCTTTTCCGTTGAACGCCACTAACACTTTTTCTTGGCGGAATAGGCTTTCCTTATAGAAATAACGGAAGTGGTTGGACCGCTAATTGTATTAACAAAGGGCTGTTCTTTTAACCTACATGTTCACACTAGGTACATTCTTTGAGATCTACATACAAAATTAGATTCTTTGTTTTAATTAGACAGTTCGCTTTAAAAACAATACTCACTGTATGAAAGCAAGGCAACATGGAATTGTTCTAAAATACAACTCTGTTTTGGAATACTAACAGTATTCACTTATGGATGTAGTCAGTCAGAGATGAGTGTCATAGATTTAGAAACATTTGTACAATTCAAAATAGATGCCAAGCATCTCAGCTTACTCGATATGAATTACTGTTCCAGTTCCCGTTATACTGAACTGGATGGATGTAATGTTGGAAACATAAGAACTATGCGTAGCACATACATATATGATGTCATTGCACATATAGATTATATATCTTTAGTGTTTTTGCAAACGAAGAAAATTTGTTATGAACAAAATTTATGGGAAAGCCGCTTTTTTCAAATATGCGACAGTACATCTATGAGATGTTATCCATAATTAATGGAGAAGTACTAAGCGAGAATAGCATATTGTAACAATTTTATGTTTACTAAGTTCAGTTGAATCTGTATAGGATTTTTAACATAGTCACAATCTGTTTAAGGTGCTAGTAATCATCAAAACAGAATAGCCTTATA
>WYDF02301174.1:0-15575 GCA_009867245.2 Adranes taylori
GTGTGTGTTCGAGATTTAATAGACTTCGAGACCGTTTGAACGATCATCATGAAAGTTGGCACATATATGTATTTTTCCAGAGAGAAGGTGTTTCTGCTATGCACTTTGTTGAACTTCGCCACTTGAGGGCACTGCAGTACATCAACTTCTAGACCGTTTAACCGATCGTCATGACAATATACATAGGTATTTGAGTACGAAGAATATTTTTATGCTATCTACTTTGTTGTAAGTCGCCAGTACATGGCGCTAGAGCATATCAACTTCTACACCGTTCAATCGATCGTTATGAAAATTCATACACATATGTATTTGAGTACGAGGAATATTTTTATGTTATCCACTTTGTTGTAACTCGCTTCAGGAGTCACCGGGATTGACTACGTCGCGGCAACTAAATCATGTCGGGGCAATTAGCTCATGGCACTGGCCGCGGCGAAGCCGTGACAATTAGACCATGTCGCTGCCCGCGGAAATTAAACAATGTAGCTGGCCGCGGCAATGCGGACAGCAAAGCAACGCAAAAATAACATACCTCTGATGTTTTAAATTTCATGTGTAATAAAAATATTTCATCAAAATAAGATAGGTACAAACTAGCATAAATATTAGCTTGCATTTTTGCATACAAAAGTCCATCTTTAGAAGTGAGTCATTTGGCACACTTCGTCATAAAGGTATTATCAATTAAGTAAACACGACCAAGTAAATATAAGTATGTCTAAAGGTCTCACTAGTTAAAAAATGTTTATTTGTTTTACAATACATAAATATAGACTAATTTTTATAATAAAAACGAGATTTATAATTTAGACGTCAAGCAGCGCGTTTCTAACACCCGCTTTCTTAAAGTTACTTCACCACTACCAGTACTTAGCATCACTAGGTATGACAAAACAAATTTGAACTGCTATCATTGAGCCAACAAGCTGAATAAAGCTTTTACAATGCTACAAACTTGTTCAGGTATTTATTTTTTGATATTGGCATTTTGTTCTCATTTCGTTTACACTTGCAAGAAAATTTTGAAAGGGCAAAATTCTGTATTCATACCTACGTTATTGTGAGTTACTTGTATTTTTTTTTATATTGGGCCCTCCAGGAATTACTATAGGAGTCTAGGCGATGTAATTCCATTGCAAATTACGTTTAGCTTCCAGAACTCATGAATCTAAAAATAAATCTAACTGTTAATTTCAGTGGCGTTTTATTCTGAATAATACATTTCAGTTGTACTTTATCCTATACTTTATACTAACTTTAAAAGAGTTTTAAAGAAAGTAATAAAATTTTCTATGTAAGAGACCAAAATTATATTCTAAAGAGAATAAAACTACAAACAGAATGAACGATTATTTAACAGCGATTTTCAGACTATGAAGAATAATGCAATGAATGCGAGAGAACGCAGTGATCGTACAAGTTGCCCAAAGTGTCGTTAACTTGTTTTGTTACGACCGAATTAAACAAGAACGACCAAATTGAATTTTCGAAAGGAGCGGGATGATATAATTACTAAAAGGAACGACTCTGGCTAGCTACTTACTATTTCTTCAACTTTGATAAGAGTTTCTAAGTTGATACGGTTTCATTGAATATAGTCCTCTTGGTTTTAAAGCATTTTATGTCAGTCTAACTTCGATATCCAATCAAATTATTGAAAGGTAGACTATTTTATTTTACTGTTTCTAATATTTATATTAAAGACTATATACGCATATTGTTAACTAACTTTCCTGCATAGGCGGTACATAGCCAACACGAATTAAATATGATATCTGGTTCAAATTTAGCATTCTTTTGTGATGAAGCTTCACCTTTATATTGTAAGGCCACATATTTTGATGGAGTTGAAATCAGGCAGTTGTAAGGACAAAACCGATGGTATAGTGTTGTTTTCTACCTTTTTTTTGTTAATCGACAGGAAAGTCGCCGACCGATTACCACAGCTAGCCAGACTGTGGTTATGTAGGGTTCACTCATGACCGATGAAAATCCATGTCTCACAAGCGATATCCACTAAAACCTCTCGGACGCCAGCGCATTTTGTCGAGACTTGTTTGTATACATTAACTCAAGCAGAATGGTCAGATGTTATTGTCCTACCTATTTTACCGACCGTGCTGACCGCTTTCACTTTCTAAGAGAGAAAGTTTTCCTGCTACCCAACGGTCTCAGCGGTATTGGGACCCGTACGCACCATGTCTCCGATTGTTTTCTGTTTGGTCCCACTCTCGCTCTCGATCTGCCTTCTGACTAAGAATACCTGTCGCCAATCTAGAAAAAGCTACCCAAATTTCTTCGTTTTGAGCAATCTTATTGCCGACACTGTCCGGAGAACAGTCAGTACCTAGACGACGTTCCAGGCTATGTCTTTCGGCGTTCCAAGACTCGCAGTTAAAGGTGGTGTGTTCCACACTGTCTTTGTATCCACTGCTGCAGTACTCACAGCAATCGGATATTCTTCGGCCGATGCGAAAAAGATATTCTCTAAAACTATCTTGCCCCGTTACCATTTGCATGAGATAGTACAAGATTACCGCGTTTGTGTCTCAGCCGATATGTCCATGTGTCCTTCAAAGAACTCTCCCATTCTCTTTGCTAAGTTTCAAATGACACTAGACGTTCTTCTTTGGAGGTTGTAGCCCGCAGATGTGCATTTGCTCTCTCTCCCTCTATCTCTCTAGAGCCAATAATTTTATTGGCACAACTGCCCCGAAGACACAGAGTGTACAGAGCAGCAGATTCCACTACATTATATAAAAGTCAGTCCCAGCCCCACCTATGTCCCAGTTTACGAGAAAAGGAGGTTAATCCATCAGTATGTATTCAATAGTATACTGCTAGCGGAAACATTTCCAAAAGCAGGAAGCAAACTTATTGTTGATTCCAAAGGGAAAAGGCACGAGAGCGTAATACCAATATGCCTTTTAGATGATCTACCAACGTTGCTAGAACGTTGAGAGAGAAAGAGAGAGAGAGAGAGAGAGAGAGAGATTGCATAGACCAGCAGCTTGCAGCTTAGCTTGCGAAAGGTATTAGGTTGTTTGCTTTTGCTGACGACGTCGCTTTTATCGCGTCATCAGCTTCCAAGGCCGGACACGAGCTCGAACTAGATATAAATGCAGCAATTAAAATAATCGAGCGATGGATGGCTTGAAATCAACTCCAGCTAGCACATCAGAAGACTGGGGCTATATGGCTAACTGGATGAAGAAGAGTTTCAAATTAAAACTTTAGAGTACTATGACATCGTGTGTCTTCAGCAAAGAGTCAATTAGTTGGGAGTAGTGCTCGATAAATTACTACAACTAGGAGCCCATGTAACGTATGCGGCTGAGAAAGAGAGCAGAGTTAGCACTTACATCTCCAGGCTTATTCTAATATTTTAAACCTAATTATTGCGTTTAAAATATTAGAATAACAATTAAGGTTGCCAGCTAGTTGCGCTAGAATTATATTTAATTCAACCCATTAATATTTGGTACGTGACATAGCTAGGGCACCGCTCTGGTATAGCTCTGGCATAACTCCGGTACGTGGCATACTGTGCCGCATAGATGTGCTATCTACCAGAAATTAAACGGTTGAATTAAATATAATTCTAGCACAACAAGCTGGCAACCTCTATTAATATTCTAATATTTTTCTCGTATGTAATTAATACGTTTAAAATCTTAGAATAATAATTAAGGTTGCCAGCTAATTGCACTAAAATTATATTTAACTTAACCCTTTAATTTTTGTTACGTGATATAGCTATATCTGGAATAGCTCTAGTAGCTCTGGTATAGCTCTACTAGCTCTGGTATAGCTCTGGTACGTGGTATAACTATGCCGCATAACTGTACCACGTACCAGAAATTAAAGTTTTAAATGAAATATAATTCTAGCGCAAATAGAATGAAATATAATTCTAACCTCAATTGTTATTTTAATATTTTTCTCGTATGTAATTATTCCATTTAAAATGTTACAATAACAATTAAGGTTGCCAGCTAGTTGCGCTGGAATTATTTTTAATTTCTGGTACGTGGCAATATTCTACTTATGTAATTATTGTTTATGCAAGAACTGATCGAAAGAATTAAATTTTAAATAACTTAAATTAAGTTTAACTAATTTACCAAAGCCAATTAAGTCGAATATGTTTTAATGTTAATTTTTGATATTAATTATATTTAATTAGATTAAAATGTGTTCTTTAATTTAACTCCTGATAAGTTTTACTCAGATTCAGAAAGTACTAATAGATCATCTGAGCAAAAAACCCCACTATCCTTTAAAACTGGGGCGTGACAATATGAATGTGGCAATTCAAGATTTCTTTCACTATAATCTTTTTATAAAAATAAATCATGTTGCATTATTTTCGAAATAAAATTCATCGGATATATTATGTTTGCTAATATATAAGATTCTTGCATAAAATAATCATTAATTTTCAATATTTAAACATCCCGAAATTCTTCCTTTCAAACATCTCCTGCTTTGAGTAGCCAAGACACAACAATGCTCTTCAAAAGTATTATATACACACATTATACGGAATACTATTCCAAAAGTGATTGTTGCAGTCCGTATGCCGGCGTGTTATATGCATTCTTGTGCCAATAATTTCAGGAATCCGAAGGAAATATTTGCGAACACAGTGAAAGAGAATGAACAGAGGAGTCTGTAAGTAGTGCTTCTGATTCGAACTTTCCAAATACACATTTCGAGTGCCTTGTAAACACCATCCACAATCGTAGTAGTAGTAGTAGTAGTAGTAATAGTATGTTGTGGAAGTAGAAAACTTAGTGCATTTTGTTTCGTCGTTTGATCGCATGTTCATTGAATAGGGTAAATATGTGTTGGCTCTGATCTTAATTATCTTTTGAGGAGATGGTCTGAAGTTATCATTTTCTAACGCTAACAAAAATTAACATTTGTTGTACAGTAGCACTTCGGTGAATGGAAGTCTATGTTTTTTTTACGTTTATACATTAATTAAAATAATGTGCTTGTACTACTTCAATGGTTCTCAATCGGTGTTCCGCGGAACACTTATGTTCCGTAAGATTAGGAAACGCCTTCCGCCAAAATTTGAGAATTTGAAGCCAAAATTTGTTATAAAGTTTCGTTATTACATTTTCAGCCGACCATACCCTCAAAATAAATAACAGTTGACGAATTGTGGATTTATGTTGAAATTGTGTATAGAAATATATTTGAAATTATATTTTTATAAATATGAATTTGTTATATAGAATCACTTATATCAATTTACAATTCATCTTCTATAATTGTTCTTAATCAATTTTGTCGGAAAGATGCTCCCTACGCTGATAAACAAAAATTGTAGAAATATAACTTTTAAATTATAAGCCATTTTCTGCGATCAATACATAAAGTTATAAGTTCTTGTTACAAGAGGAAGAGGAATAAATAATTCATTACAATTGCATTAGATTATACTCCCAAAATGATATTTAGCGAAGTAAGTTGACAAATTTTCAATTTCTCTTAAAATTTTGTCTGGAACTATTTGAAAGTATATTTTCATAACTGGGAATTTGTTATATAGAATTACTTAAATTAATTTAAAATTCATCTTCTACAAATGTTCTGAAATAAAGATGGTTCCTACGTTGATAAAGAAAAATTGTAGAGGTACAGCTTTCAAATTAAAATCAATTTTCTGCAATCAACAAATCAAGTTAAAAGTTTTTGTTACAAGACGAAGAAGAATAAATAATTAATTATAATTGCCTCACATTATACTCCTAAAATGAAACCTTGCGAAGTAACAGTTGAAGAAGTCAATAAAAATTGGCTCCTGTTAATTAATTCCAGAACAATTATTTATTACTTTGTTATTTTAAATCTCCCTGATTTAATAAATTAATCTTAATACTGATAATTATTTATTTCTTCGATACGATGGCACGCATAGATTCGCCTTCTAATTTTTATTTTAGATTTTTGCTTTCACCTAAAATAAAAAACTCTGTGCTCCAACACTACTTTTTCCTACTTCTAGTAAATTGCTAACTTCTAATGTATTCTCACCTAATTACCTATTATCCTACTTCTACAATTACTTACGACCATAATGGATTCATCATGTCCAATCCGATCTGGTTTTTTTACTCGCATTTTTACAGTATCATATAGTATTCTTTCACTAACTATTGATTTACTACTAATTATATCTATTCTAGCTGATAACTTAGTTCAGATAAAGGAATGATCGTGATCCCGAAACATGTCAAGAACATTTGTTAATTGATTCCATTTTTATATCTGCGTATCAATTTTTGGAATTCTGTATCGTTCAATTGTTTCATATTATTGCAACTAAAAATTGTTACTGCCAGTGGCGAGTTCCAGAATTTAATTTTGGAAGGAACTAAAATTCAAATATTTTCTAATTAATTGGTAACTACGATATAAATTTTAGATGGAATGAGAGTCTGAACACAAGTGGTTCAAAACTGTCGTGTAAATAAGCGTTTACATACACGTAATGTTTACTATTTTAATTCTGTCACCAAGGAAGGCAAAATACTAAATGCGATACAACGACAGCTATGCGTTTTATACGCTAATTGACTATAATCCTATTCAACTACCAATCTAATTGAAAATTGAGCTGATCGAACTTGAAAGACGAGATTAGTTATGTCTTGGATTAGTTAAATAATATTATATTTACGATCTGAACTTGGAGATTTTAACTTATAGACTTAACGTTGAGCCTTTTAGACTTAATTAAATTAGAATAATCTTCATTTGTTAGTCTTAATTATAAGATACAATGATCAATAGAATAACGACAAAAATTTTAGACGAATTCAATTCTTTGGATTCTACTGTAGAGATTTTAAATATTTTAAATGATCAAAGGGAAAACTATCTAAAAGATGGGAAATTATTAAAATCATTAAATTCCATAAAATAATATAGCAAGCTATCATTATAATTTCATTTAATTATACCAACTTAAATAAATTAATCTCAGAATAAAATATCTATCTGAAAGATAGACACGCGGAATGAATCATACACATGTGCATTTTGTAGATAAAGGATAAACTCGCCGCGACGCAGAAACTAAGCGAACTGAAACGAATCTTAACGTAAACTCGCGAACATTGAGTATAGACGTTTGTTGGTTCATAAAGTAAGAGAGAGAGAGAGAGAGTGATTGGAAAAATAAATTAGGTAATAAGCTTCTAATAATCAGACGTGAGATGCATCAAACGTCAGGCGAATTTGTCACTGAACATGGCGAGATCAGTTGGCTTTAAAGTATGAAAAAGAAAACTCCCTTGTCGGAAAGGGATCCAGATTTTTTACCAGTCTTGAACAGTTTATTTCAAATACCTAGTTTACATAAGCGTATTTTCCCTTATTAGGTTTTTGTTTGTTATCGTGAGTATAATGGCAGACGTTCAGATGTAAGTAGGCGATTAGTTTTATTAAAAATCTCGATTAAGAAATTGAAACATCTTAAGTTCTTTATTCTGAGTAAATAATTTTATTCAATGTAACTAATTTTCATTTAATAACAAGCTACCAATCAATTACCTTCATGTTGATGTTGCTTACTAGTTTTTTCTATTTACTTACAAATTGAGACTAAAGTTTATCGTAGGGAAAATTTTTTTTATGTAAATCTAATAAATCAAAACCCCACTATATTTTGTTATGTTGTCAATAAACCAATTCCTTATTAATTAATCTCTAATTATTATTATTAATTAAATGTTGCTTCGTCGTTGTTTTATTTATTTTTGTATCAGAGGAAAATTGTGTTGTATCCGTATTAACATTTATGTAGACAGAACCAATCTTAACCAGTACTTGGTTTATTATTTGACAAAGTTCGTAAATCCACAAAAATCATTGTTGCATGTAAAATAAATTATTTTGTGTGTTAATAGGGTATTTTAAAGCCAATAGTGTTTTATTATAATTATATTTTAATACTTCTTGGATCGTTCTTGCTTTATTAGGAATAAATCTCGGTTTTAATCAAGCAAGGATCCATGAATCATTGTTTCATTATCAATTTTATTAGCGTAGGATTTATTAAGATTCTAATAAATTGTTTATTAATTTAAAGTACGCTCCTAAATAAACCATTCCCCCGGTTGAGTCGAGTGTGTTTTAACAGAAACTGATCGACCTCGTTAAAGATAATACAATTCCATGTCACAAAATTTTGTCACGTGACATATTTGGTGGAGGCGTCGGAGTATGGAGTATATTACGTTGAAGTTTGTGACATGGAACTGAGTTAGCTTTAACGAAATTGATCACTTTCATCACACAAATTTCAACGTGACAATAGTAAATAAATAGACCAGCCTTTCCTTTATGCAGTACCTTATGACCGATAAAACTTATGACTTCCCACGAATTAAATACCTCTATGTGGTGAAAGATGTTAGCAATAAATATTAATATGCAATAAATGTGGACAACATAAACGCCGAAACTATTAAATAGAAATATTAACTTTAAATATACAATTGGCTCACTAAATTAATAAACTAAACTAACTAAATAAATAAATAATATGAAACTCTGCTTAATCTAATGAGACTCATAGGTACATGAATATTAAAATCGATTATCTATGTATTTTACATCAATTTAATCCGTTGGAATAAATATAGTATAGAAAATCGAGTCTCGTTAATAAGATGAATTCACTTACAGAGGATTCTGTCTGTATGGCATTTAACACAGATTCAACGAGATTAAATGTTTGCTCCATTGGGCATGAGGATTTCGCACAGATAATTACGTTTTGAGAATAATGCTGTAGCAACTCACTTTATATGTCCTATGCTATTACCTCTACATGGTGTATGTACATGTATCGGGGTACTAACAAGAGAGAGAGAGAGAGAGAGAGATTAGACTTATTTAGCATTAATTTTCAACAAATTAAGTCTGATTCGCATTAATTCTTATATAATTCGTCGACAGCACTAATTGTTTGAAAAAAATAGCGTACCTGAAGAGATAATCAAGTGTTTTTTTAAACCACAGACAAAAAAAAAACTAGAACTGCTGCGAAAATACTCAACGACTAACAAATCTGCTGTATCTAACTGTATAAGATAGGAACCTTTAATAGGACCTGTGAGAATTAATGACCTGTTCCTATAAAGGAAATTCTAAACATTTCATTTATGGATACACACTATTTTCAAATTAGAACTGCCTCATAATTAAACTTGCCAGTTTGTGCCAATAACATGAGTTAGAATCAAATTGTGCTGTACAATATACCTTGTTGGATGCATTTCTGACCGATCTCGTAAAAGACAATTAATACGTTCATGCATTGTTGACTGCGTTTAAAACATGTATTCGTAATATGAATTGCAACAAACAAATGTCGTTTAGCGTTGACTTGCTAAATCTAAACTGGCATAACACTGGAATTCCAAAAGAAACTTGCAATTTTTCAATACGCAAGCCTGGGCTCCAAAATCGCAATACGAGCATTTTTCTTATTAGTTTATAACAAATTGTTTAAAATAAATATGTAACTCCAGATAATTTATATTTAATAGTGTCCCACAAAATGATGATTGAGATGCACTGGAATAAAATATTACATAAGCAAAACTCTAAAACAATTTACGAGTCAACGACGTAAGCGCCTACAATGCGATTTTTCATAATCCAATCCGAACATTTTTCATTATTAGTTTTCATTATTATTTAAAATAATTATATATAAATATATCTTGTATAATTACATGATTTAATACAAATGGTTTAATCATATAAATATTTTATATAATTAAAAAATATTGGTGTTACAGAAGAAAATTGTGAAACACTAGAATTAGTGAAATTCTAAAAGTCGGAAGTTGTGTGTTAACAGGTATACAATGTGATTTTTCTGTTTGTAATCCTGGACGGAGTTCGAAACATGTCGCAGTTCGAAGCATGGACCTGTAAAATATTAATAATTGTCGGTTCATTTTTTGCTAGGATATAAATATGAGTGCAAGTAATGTGTTTAGAAAAAGGATTGTACTAAAAGATATGTAACTAAAATTGTAACTAGTTCGAAAATCAGAATTGTCAATATTCAAACAACTCCATCGAGATAAACCTATGCATGGCCAATTTTATAATATCATCGCCGAATTGGAGCTATTACTACATTTAACATTCAGCTTCCTAAGATCTGCTGACCTGCGATCTGAAACTGAGGGATTTATTTTTGCATGCTACGATGGTGTCATAAACACGCTTGTCTACCGTAAGCCCCGCTAATAAAAATATTGAAATTAAGGAACGAGAAAAAGTGACGTATGGACTTAGTGACGCAAGACTATGACGTAAGGACTTACTCTATTGTTTAGAGAGTCGTTACGTGACATCTGCCCAAAGAAGAATCTCGTCTATGACGTCGTCTTTTTAAAGGTGCTGAAATTGAGATTCTTTGAAGGTGCACGCTATAAAGCGAAAAAAATAAATAATGAACAACCAAAGTAAAGTATGGATAATTTGAATAGTTATATAAAATATATAACCCCGACTAAAAACATCTACATAATTCTCTCCTATTCTATTCCCCTCCTTTCCAAATTACAAATATAAATACTTCATTTTCCCGACATGTAAAGAAGTGAAATGACTACTAGTCCCCTTTTACTCTTCTTCCCCTAGTTGCCTCCACATTTTTACTACGTTTTCTCGTTTTTTTATTTTCCCCTTCTATTTAACTCCTCTACTATTCTTTTAATTATATTAATGCCTTTTTCTCCCTACTCCATATACACCCTCCAGTTTCTTGCTTCCTCCTTTTGCTCTGTCGTCCATCCAAACATTATTCATTCATTCACCCAGTGCTCCCATGTTGCCTCCATTCCTCCACATACCCTACAGCATCTTTCACTCCATTTCAACCAAAAACTATTTTCTCTTTCCATACTCCCACACCTAAACCTTGAAATCATGTTCTTTTCCTTCATGCTCCTATTTACCCCAAGTATTCCGGCATTGACCTTTACCACCTCTATATCCTTATACTTCCTATTGCACCAGCTTACCCTTATTTTTTCTCTCCTCTCTTGCATCTTCACATACTTCATCGTTTTCTCCACCTTCACGTCACAGGCCCTACCCTACCATCCATCATTCTTTCATACCATTATCTCATCGACCATCCACATCTCTCCTACACATTTTTTTTTATCCTTCACTTATTTATTCTGTGTGACTTCCTTTTCCACATCCTCCATAGCACACCTTCCTCACAATTCCTTCCATCCCCCCTACCATCACCTTTCTTTCATACTTTACCAACTTCTTTACTTCCATTACCCAGCACTTGTTCATATTAACTTACTGCAACACAATCTTACTAGGAGTTGGCTTATCTACCCCCAAAATCCTATTCATATATTTCATTGCTATCCTTTTATTTATTAGTTTACACCAAATGATTAGTGTTTAAAAAAAGAAATGAAATACACTGAAAAAGTATATAAATTAGTCGCATGTTAACGAGAACACAACTCGGTCAGTCAATGGAAAATTCACTGCAGTCCCAGTCCGAGCATATTACTATAAATATTTAAAAGTGTTCAAACAAAACTGAAGAATATTCGAATTCCTCAATATGTAATGGAAATTCTAAAAAATACACCAAATTATTTAAAATAAATAAGTAGCAACAAATAGTTGAGTTTATAAATATTGTGGTTTTTCAAATTGTTATTCAACGCGGCACTATCGCAGTCCGAGCATTTTATATATTAATATTATGATTTATGAGTTGGCGAATTCATACGTAGGCAAATTAAAAAATTCAAGACAGTCTGGCATGCAAAGCACTGTTCAATCAAACTGAAGACTGAAAATATGTAAAATATATTCTCTAAAGAGTCCTCGTATAATCAAGATTTAATGTTTTATTTAGTAAAAACTATGCATAGTAAAAATGTTTTGATAAGTTAATTGTTTTGTATGAAATACGATCGCAAAGTACCATTTCAAAATTTTATGGAAATAAATAGTTCACTCTAGGTCACGTTCAAATTACAAAGTATATATCTGTTTTATTACATGTCTGTAACTTAGTATTTTACGAATCAGCTAGGTAAAACTCATTGAACTATATTATGAATTGTTTATAATTGATATCAAAGTATATTTGGGACATGATCCAAATCCAGATGTTAAAAGAATGTTTACTGTTCAAAATGTTTAAACTTATATTCTTATATAATAATTTTTAACACACAAACGTGTCCTTTTGTATTATTTAATTACTCACGTTATTCTAGTTTTAATCTGTATATATTTGTTGCTTTTTGTTAATAAAAACAAAGTTGTTTTTTTAATATTCATTTAGTCACTACGGTGTTTTGTTTATATCACAATTTTCCCTTAAGTTTGACTAAAGCATTCTTTTATATTCTTTTGAATATTCATTTATTCAAATTGAATTATTGTTTTTTATACTAATTTGAAATAATATATTATATTAAAGGCATTGAGTATAGTAATCAATTAGACGGTTCAGAAATTTAAAGCTTAATAATTTTGTAACTACGGTTATAAAAAATTTTTAGGTAACTACGGTTATCTAAAATTTCTACCACAGCGGCCAATACAGAAGTAAACACAAAGTTTTAAGACATATGTTCAAGCATCCTAGACTGCACTGTTAAAGATTTTGCATAAGTGACTCAAAAACGGCCGCAGGCCGCAGCAAAGCGGACAATCCGCACCGTAGGAAAATATGGTGATCGGGGGATTCATGAATTGGCCAATGCGTACGAAGGCGAATTTAAAAATTGAAAGCAGTCTGGCTTGCTTCGCAAAGTGATCTTCTAGTTACTCAAGAGTGGCCACAGACCGCGGCAAAGAGGTCCACAAATATAGAGTTTGGTGGATTCACAAGTTGACGTAGACACATTCAAAAGTTAAAGGTAGTCTGGCATTGCCCTGTCAAAAATTTTCCAAAAGTAAAAGTACGGCCTCCGGCCGCGTAAAGCGGGACCGCCCGGCAGAGCTGTCCGGCAAATACCAGGGAATTAATCGATAGACGATTTATAGGACAGGCAATTTATAGGCTAGACTAGTAATTTATGTATGTAACATTTGAATTCTGGTCGGTAAGATCGCAATCCGAGCAAAAAAATTGCTGGTGCAAGTGACAGAAAAAGAGTATACATGAGTCAGTTAGGCTTGTGTTTCATAAGAGTATCATATACATTTTCCACTACGGCATTTACATCATCAATTTTTCTGGTCGGTCGCTAGCAAAAGCTGTCGATTACACCAAACCGCTCGTGCTAAAAAGAATATACCAAACACATGTATTCATTTTAGTTAATATGAATCCACCTTTAAGCTCTGTTTGAATTAATATTAAATCTATTTCTGTTCTCACTTTTAGAACATTGTAGTTATTATGTGTATGTGTGTTGACGTTGATTGTTATTAATTGAATTAGAGAAGCCGGAATTATGCGAACATCAAGCGAACAGTGTTATTATTATATATGTATGTATTAGTATTAAATAGCGCATTGGAATTTTACTATGCAGACGTAATAACGCTTAATAATATAAAATAAAGATAATTTGTTCGATATTTATGTGAAATTAAATCGAATATTACATTATTTTCGTTCTCATCAAATAAATTAGGTATATAATTGGATTATCATCAGTAGCCTGCGTAAATAACTTCATACTTTATACAGATACTACGATATTTGCAAGAAATACTACATTATGATGGATGCTGGGTTTGGACATGAGTACTAGGAATGAGATAGTCATGCAGGATGTGGGACAATTAATATGTTGGATAAGCAGAGTCAAAGAATGGTTAAATTTGAGGAGAAGTTATAGATGGACGAAGGGAGTAGGTTGGTCAGACAAGTATACTTGGAACAAGTGCAGATAGGAGAGAATGATAGAAGTGGGAACGAATTGATTAGGGGTAGAACAAATGTGAATTAGATGGTCGAAAGAAAGATGGTGGGAGAAGATAATGGGTGGGAGCGAAACGGTGAATGAGACAGAATGAGGGATCTGGAGCGGGCAAGAGAGACAGTAAAATAAATGAAAATAGATATAATAGTAGATATATGTGGATTAGGAAAGAAGAAAGTATAGCTAAGTATTTATTATTTAGGTTTGAGATGTGAGGACAAAAGAACGCAAGGCTCAGATGTGGGAATTAGAAGAGGGGAAATAAGTGCTCGCTGAAAGAGCTAGATATAATGTGTAGGATATGCGGAACAAAAGAAAAAAAATGGAGGCATTGGATAAAAGATTGTGAAGGGGTAGTGCGGGGTGAGAAAGAAAGGGAGTTGGGGAAAATTGGAAGGTAAGTTAACGTCAGAAATAAAAAGGAGTAGAATTAATGAAAAGAGTTAGGTATGAAATAAACAATGAAGGTAAAGATATGAAGGTAAACAGACTATGAAGAGGGAAATGAAAGGAGATGGAAAGCATAGAGGAGGGAAATAAGGAAAATAAAGAAAGGAAAAATGATGAATAAGTGTAGAGTAGATGTGTGTAAGGAATGAGATGAAAGAATGGAAAGGAGTAGGTCAAGTAGGAAAATTATGAGAGGTAAGGTATGAAAGAAAGACGGGGACGCGTATGTGGAGGAATAGATGAGGCAAGAGAAAAAGCCTTTCCTTCTCCCTGAAGGGAGAATGGGGATTAGTTTCTATAGTATTGGGATTAAAATAAAAGGCTGAATTAAAAACAAGCTGATGCAAGCAAGTTATCTTAGTCGATAATTTATTCTAATAATTACATACGAAAAAAAAGTCCGAACACGCCGATGTTTTAATCGGATGCAGCCGCATTCCAATCTACGATAGGCGAGTTCAAGTTCATTATTGTTTTGCACCTAAGTCTAGGGGCCCGGGTTGGGCTGGCCTTCTTTATGAGTCTATAAAGACGCATTTCTAGAGCTTGTAGAGTATTCAAACTTAGGTTCTCAACATGGATAGTACTATGCGATTTAATAAGTTCTAATTAAATTTCCTTAACTGTTAAAATGCAAGAGTTGCTCGGAAGAATGAAATCAATTGGAAGTGTTTGTACTTCGTTACTACCACGTATAGTACAATTGTTAAGATTGTGACTATAGTTTCAACCCTTTCGGGCCAGTTTCAGATATACTATACAGACTAGGGGCTCTAGCATTCATATGGGTTCTATTATTGGGGTCTTTTAGGTGACCAGATTGGGGCTACGATGGATTGTACTTTGTAGTGTCAAAGACTAAATGGGAGGGTTGAAACTATAATCGCAATATTAACAATTGTACTATACGTGGTAGTAACGAATTAGAAACACTTCCAATTGATCTCATCATGGATTACCACAAAGTAACGCTAGGCTCAATCAATCTATTAGAATTAAATTTGCTTTAAATAACTTTAATTAGCATTAACTAAAAATAACCACAAATCTATTCGATCAAACATGTTCAATCTTTATTTTCTACTAGATGATAACCCGTCGTAAAACGACTATCCATTACCAGGTCATATTTTATTTACCCAAATGAGTTGGGTT
>WYDF02301185.1:0-15575 GCA_009867245.2 Adranes taylori
AAAAAATGTTGGGTCTGTGTTTCGGATTCGTTGTAGGGGAAATTGTATGAGACATCTAGAAAGTATATCGCCATTGAGGTTTGAGTTGTGGTCACCGAAATCTATCTGGCGCGCATTAAAATCGCCCATTATCACAGCGTTCGGAAAGGTTGCTATGTATTGAAAGAGGTCTTGCGAAATAGTTTCAAACGGTGGATTGTAGTAAGAGAAGAAACTTACAGTTGGCTAGTGAAATGGACATTTGCAGCTATACATTCTAGGTGTTGAAGGTAAGAGGGGAGAGGTAGCGGAGTGCTAGCGTAGAAGGAATGGATTGCTAGTACAACCCCTCGGCTATTGCCCATTGTGCTATTGTGTTGGTATACTCGATAGTTTGTGGGATTGATATCATTTTGTGTTTTTGTTTCAGTAATGGAAAGGATTTGTATTTTATCGGTGTTGCTCTGTACAAATATTTACATGACAAAAAAGTCCAGAAGAACATAAACCATATATTTTTTTAGTAGGACGTATATTGACCTTTGATTTCCCCTGTCTGCTTATCTTCGGAAAATTAATTAATAAGTGTTGAATTTATTGTCTTTGAGAGAAGTGCTCTCAAACATTTTTAACGGAGGAGTCAACGGAGACGCTGGAAATGAAGGAATTGTGTGTAATCCGTATTATTTACGCTAGTAGTATTGACATTTATTTTAGTAACAGAATCCTGAGATCGACCTCTTTTGAATCTATTGGGCTCCCCTTGAACTCGTTTGAATCCCTATGGAGCTCTATTGAGTCTAGAAAGGCTCCCCTTTCTGAGTTGGTCATTAATTTACTGAGAAGTATAAATATTCGTTATGTAATTTATAATGAAATTACAGCTCAGTGAGCTCCGAACATTCCACTTTATATATTTCAATACGTCAATCGGAATAACAATAAATCAGTATTCATTGCACAAGAAATAGCCCTTTTTATAAATAATACATATAGATGTAGCTCAGCAACACATGAATACTTATTAAAATCAAAGACATCGATTCGATTCAAACCTTCGTAAGGAATTTTATTTAAAATATATTATTCAATTACAATAATTTTACAAATACTTGTTTTACAAATAAAAATACTATTGTACCAAAATTTAATTATTTATATATAGTTACAATAACCATATATGTACAACAGAAGAAAAATATATACATGTTTTACAATGTTTGACAATCTGGAATTCAGTTTTTACAGTTATTTATTTACAACATAAGCACAAATATCACTACGCTACGTCGCTTCCTTAAGCACAAACTTATACAAGGTGGTATAAAGGGGAATGTACAAAGAAATGGAGTAAGAACTATCCTAAGCTAAACCCTAACAAGAAAACCAATACCAAACTCCTATTTACAATGTAACTAAACCTAAAGCCAATCGGCTGCATGCGCCATAAAATCCTGTGCAGGGGGCTTTCTAGACCTACCTCTGTGGACGAACCGGAGGATAAGGCTTCTCTGGGCCCTCCACAAAGTGTAGATGAAGAGGACACGTTGACAGGTGTTGGTGGGTTGACGGGAGAATGTGGGTTAACAGGTGAAGGTGGAATTAGGGGTATATTGACGGGTGAGGGACGGGTGAGGGATTACCAATCGAGGAATCAGGGTAAAACTGACGAGAATTAGGTGGTATTCTCCGTGGAAGTGGATCTGAAGGAGGAGGATCGGCCGTTAATAAATCAATGGCTTCATCGAGGATTTGGGAAACGTGGTAGAGGTGCGGGATTTCGGGCTGATGATTCCGGCTGAAGTGATCGTATGCGAAGTCGCGGTGTTCGATGAACCCGTCTTGACGGCCCCGGCTGCGGTGATGGTTTTCGGACGTGTGATGTATCCACGTCGGGGACTTGAAGGTTGTGCATGAAGTCCTCAATCCATACATTGCCCATAATCGGAGGAGGGGAAGCATTACCGGTTGTCCGAGGTGGTGGGGACGGCACGGGTACTGTTTTAATATGACTGTTTCGGACAACCTGGAACACCATCACTGTGTCTTTGTCGTCACATACTGCACATGGTAAACTGTTTGTTTGGAGGGTCGTGAGTGTTTGAACAGACCTGAAACAACATTTAAATATAAAAATGTGTAAGACATATAGGTTTTAAGGGAAAATAATGTAAAATAAGTTGAGACAACATGTATACATATCCTCTACAGTATGGACAGTACAATAACCTCTACAGTATCTACAGTGTGGACAGTACAAAGTACGTAGCACTGTGATGGTTCCTCCCATGCCAAATGCTGCTTCTTCATGCACTTTTTTCCCACATCTAGTTATTCTTGACGATGGGTCCATTCTTTCTTCTTCTCCAACACCGCAATCCACAGATCGATCTTCTTGGTGTCCATATCATCATCCGAGGTAGGAGGCACTTGACGTTTATTTGCACATTTAGGCATCTAGTACATAAAAGTATAAAGGGTGAGGAAACTGTTGTATGAGTCAAAATGATACAAACTCTTTACCTTTTTGTAGGTTTTCTCCACAACATTTAAAATGTGAAACAAATTTAATATATAGAATAAAGCAGGGAATATGTAATGTAACTAATCAGGCAGCTAATGGTAACATATGAAATCTCTGAAACGACGTGGATCATTTAAAATAAAATGTTGGGAAATAAGAAAAGCAGTAATTTTGAAATAGGGTCCATGTATTGGTACAGAAAAACTCCCTTGTCTGCACAAAATACCAATCAGACCTCGGGATAATAGGACGCAATTTTTTAGGATATAAGCGTTGGACGTCTAGAGTTAACCATTCCATAAAAACTTTAGGACTTTTAAAGACGAGCAAAACTGTATGGAATATGTTTGTCTGTGTCAAGAGCATAGGACTGGGAAGAAATGGGATCACAGGACGAAATCGCAGCTTGATACGATTCAGTGTCAGCATTCACAACAAATGCCATTTTTAATTGTTTTAAATAATTTTCAAATGATAATATATTATCAAGTCGTTCAAGGTCAAACCGACTTTTACTTACATCTGTGTAGGCATGATTGTACAAAGGGTTTGGCAATCATACTGATGTGGCGGATCAACTGTTGTTATGTTCTAAAGATAGTTAAGCAGCCATCACATAAATGAATTATAGATTTATTTATGATTTGTTGACTTGCAAGTAATCTGGACCTGCTTTTTATTAATATATAATGTGACCGATTACAGTTTTCAAGAGGAAGTAGATTGACATGTCGATTCCGTTTGTTAAATATAAAATGAAGAGGACCGTCAACGGTATGCTCACCTTTACTATCTTGCTCGAGACCATAAATGTTAATGGAAATATCCTTTAAACGTTCAAATTTTGTAATGTGTTTCAGAGAAATTGGAAAGGAAATGCCATCCAATTTTAATTGAGTTTTTTACTAGAGGTAGCTACTTGTTAATTCGGCATGGTTTGTACTAGGGTGTAATGAGGCAGCAACCGACCATGCAAAGTAGACATTATCGTTATTCTTGATATTAATGCATGCATTCTTTGCACTAATACTCTTTGGAAGTTTCAAATGAGAGGATCCTTGTAAAGGTAACTCTCTTTTCTGAGATTCTTTCTGACTCACTTTCCTGGAATTCTTCAGATTTCCTGCAGACAATAACGCAAAGACTATCGAAAATATCATCCACATCTGATGCTACAGTAATAATTTGGAATTTCGTATTAAAACTTCTAAAGATCTAAAGTATCATGCGAATCAGCCCCTTGCTTTACATAATAGGCAAAGAATTCAATATTGATTTTTAGGGAAGAAGAATGTTTCGAGACTAAACTGATTACTTGATCTATTTTAGATGTCAAAAAGGACGGTATATCTATGGCATTATCATCTGATGCATAAATTCGATAGGTAATAAATGCAATGTCCAAATGAAGTTTGCTTAAGAACAATACCGTCCGGTATATTAACTGATTTTTTTTCTAAATGTTGTCTGCTTCGTTTGTGGCCGTTGAGAGCTAATAACGACGAAAAATCTACATTACAGCCCTCACAGCGCATTTGCGGTTGTTTAGCAAGGGACTACTATTGTGTTACTGCAGCATCATTGCAAGATATTTTCCTCTTTCTAGAAGAAGAGGCCTGATTTATTACACTACATGCATCACTTACCCAATTCTCAACAAGAAGTGTACAAGTGTTCCCAATGGACCCCAAAGTGTCCTGTGCCTTTAGAAAAGCACAGTTTGTCTGGTAATGCAAATAGCAAGTACCAAGAAGATGTACGGTTTGAAAACTCTACACAAAGGAACTGGTTGAAAATTTCAAGGTTGTATCACATCACTTGAAATGAGAAGATGTACGCACATTGTGAAGAAAGCATACATATACTTTTAAATAATCATATACACTCGATTAGAGGTTATTGAAATGAACGTCTACGAGTCAAAGGTAAAAAGAAACGAATAAACGCGCAAGATTGGAGATCAAACAGACAGCCAGTAACAAGAATATACGTAGAATGTATTGCATTTAAGAAGAATGAAGGTAATTATAGATAACCAGTTGGAAATAGTAATTAGACAAGCGCGTCTAATTACTATTTCCTACAAGCGCGTTGAGATAGATTCAAGAATATTCATATGATCACTTTTTGGTTTTTGTGCATCAATGTCTTTAATTTAGAAATCAACCAGCTGCTAAAACGTATTAACGTCTACATAACAACCAAAACTTTCACAACAGAATGGTCGATAGTAAATGGCATTCTAGTGTTGACTTCAATATTTAATGGATCACTCTACATCTATCATCCGACAAAAGTTAATAAATGGTTAGCAGCCGTAGATTATGGTAACAGTGTAACCGAAACCTTTCAGGAGAATTATGTTCCAAGAACGCAAACTCAAATTGTATTACCGTACAATGACCAAATACGAAATATATCACCTACATCGATTGACAATTACTGCATTTTACCTCTGGATGAACAAAAATTGAAAATCAATGAACTAGCCTTTCTTCATGTGCGAATAAAGTTTGAAGTGAGTACGAAAAGTATTGCACACTCAACAAGCACATTGATTCCAATACCCGTACACGCTGTGAACCAGATGAAAATGTGTGAAACTCAGAATACTTTGTATAAGACGTTATTCATCACAATTCCAGTTATTCTTCTTAGTGTCATTATGATTATATGTTGTATATATTATTATATGCATATCGTAAAAAAATATAATGTAAATTAGACTAATTGTTTTCCATTATATTTGGTCAATTTCAGGTATATAATAAAACAGTAACTAGATTAAAATCAGTACATATATTCTCAAAGGGAAATATAAGTATATTGTTTGTTCAATTATAATACATTGTCTGCGGCCAACCACGTGTTGTGCGAACTGTCAAAACCAATCCATTTGACATAAACTTTATAGCCTCTGCGTCGCAACACCCTCTCAACTAAATAAGCGTCCTTATGTTTAGCCCGCTTAAATTCTTCCTCGTAGACTGCTACCAATATTGATTTGTTGTTGAAATTTTCAAGCAGGTGGACGATGGGATCTGACAGTTTGATGTGAGCAATTTTAAATAATTCCGTTGACCAATTGGGCATGTAACCTTTTTCTAATAGAGCTTCCTGCTTTGAAATTCGAACTATCTCTCCTATTTTAAATTTACGCTTACCAACCACTTTAATATGTGAATATATTGTGTTGAGTAAAGTTTTCTCATGTTTCTTCTGAACAACAGCAGGTTTCATACCAAATTGTACGATGTTTCGTATTATTGTACTCATCGGTTAGAGTTTGTACTAAATTCCACCATTTGTGTGACCCTTGTAAACTAAAGGTTTTATAAACTTATTACATTAATGTTCGAATGACCCTTTCGGCCATACTTGCCTTTATTGTGGTGTACGGCGAGTAACGATGGATGCAATATTCTTTTAGCAATTGTTTGATCTTTTTCATTGTGGTATTCTTTTCCATTGTCAGTTTGCAAATGGCTTAGTATGCGAGATAGCCCCATTCGTTTGAGAACTTGACGAAAAGCATTTGATACGCTTTTTGCCGACTTGTCTGTAAGTTGTTCAGTGTAGAGAAATTTGGAAAATGTATCAATAACAACTAAATATATTTGTATCCTTTATTAATTTAGCATGCTGGTCAATTTGTAATAAGTCAGATTGCTACATTTCATTAAGTCTTTTGATAATTACGCGACGCCTCGGGCAATTTCGTCTAGCTGATGCGTATATTTCCATTAAAATGTCTCCTTTTACTTTACCCATGTTACTGAGGATGTTGTTTTTTTCTTCTTCAATTGCGCGCAGTTTTTTTTTCTCGCAATTCTTCTTCAATTGATGCGATTTCATTGTTGTGTACAACTAAATTAACAGCTTCACGGGAGGCTTTTGGTACTGCTAACCGGTAAACAAGTCCATTAGGGGCGTCATAAACACATAACTAGGTCGTTTACAATCAACTAACATTGAAGTTTTCTATAATCCAGAACCACGTTGAAATCAGCCAGCATATAGTTTTTTGCTGTTACCTTGTGATGGCATAGTGTGGGACCTCAAATGGGTGGCTAATGGGTCATCTACTGCTTTAATAATATTGACATATTTCCAGGATCTCTTGTCCTGGTTATACAAATGAGGGCTATAATCCTTCTTCACTGCATTCGTAGCAAGTAAAATTTGTTTGTAGTGTTCTGCGTCGCGGCTATCAAAGTCAATAGGTCTCTCACGCAGTAACAGCTCATAAAATCCACGGGTCCCAGGTAAGCTAACACCTTTTACTGCGATAATCTTGGTCGGCTGTACTTTAATGTCTACATCACTATCACCAATATGCCACTTTTCTAAAAACGGGTTGTATTTCAGTGCAGCGGAAGTTTTGTCGTATCCTGGCCAGATTCCATGTCTTAGGAAATCTTCGACGTTCAAATCTTCCACGTCTCAGTCAATCAGCCTCTTGGTATTTCGTCAAATTGATCTAAAAATTCTTCAGTGATATCGTGTTCGCCCGCAAAAGATTCGTATATGTGTTTATTTCTTTCATAAATGTCTTCATGTTCCTCCTCTACCGGATTGTATTCAAATGTGTCTTCTTCGGGAGCAATAGAAATGTCAGCTTTTTCATTTTGAACGACGACAGGAGTTTTTGTGCTTAACCTCGACTGTTTTGGTTTTGCTTTTGTTAATTTCGTACCTGCTTTTCGTTTTTGTTTAACTTGAAGCACGGGTTTTGGTTCTTCTTTGGAAATACTCGGTTCTTCTTTTGGAGCAATCAATTCTTGCTTAAAGCTAAAGTTGATGCTGTTGCTGCCAAGGGTTCAGCAATTGGTTTGTACAGATTTCCTACGTCGAATAACATTACGAATGTCTATCACCTTTTTCGCAATGACACGCTCTTTCTTGCTCATTTTAGTGAATATTCTTTTTATTCTCTATTGACGCAACAATTATATACTGATCAAAATTTTTCCTATAGCGTCCTTTATCAATATCACAATCTTTGCAAATTGTAAAGAAACCATATTTTTCTTTCCAGCATTCACCTGCTAATGACTTGAATTATTGAAAACTCAGATCTGTCCCGACATCATTTTTGTAAATGTGTTCAAGATTCATATCATCCTGCGAAACAAGCAAAATCAAGTTTCATTATCACGGCAGAGTTGTTTTGGTATTGATGAACAGATTTGTGCTAAATAGAAGGAATCAATATTGTTATGCATTCCCATACTAAATTATTCCTTGCCCTTTCTTGCCCTTCACAAGACACCTCAAAATCATCGCCAATCATCAAAAATGAAAATAGAACTTGAGCGCAATTCACTGGGATCTAGGATTTCCGCGTTTTCATTGTACTCAAAGTATTTGACTTCTTTTATACCTTTTAGAATTTTCGCTAATAGTTGATACTTTGGTTGATACAGAGATTTTCAAAAACATACACATTATCAAACCTACTATGTTTGGATCATAGAGTAGTGCAAGCATTGCTTTTGTTTTCCAGAGTTTATGGTCCGCATATTAGACAATGTATTGAATCTTCAAACAATAAACTATGTCTCGTCTGACGAGGGTGACTACTAGTCGCGGGAAGAAAATCTAAATTTTCTATTGGAATATTTGCGCGATGTTTTATCAACTTCATTTCTACCTACTTACTCATACATTTGAGGTATATATAGCTCTACAACGCGTAGATGTATTGTTTTATCGATGACTTTGTAGTACTCTGGTGATGGTTTAGTCAATTCATTTATTCAAAAGATTTTCTTTGACCTACATTTACCGATATATCAATATTGCGGTCCGGGTGCTAATCTCCAGAAGCGATTGAAATGGGGGGGACAAAGGTATTAATAAACTAACTTGATGCTGCTTGTAAACAGCACGGTATAACATATTCACAGAGTACAGATTTGACCGATCGACATCTAGCAGACGATATTTTGGAAACGCCGGCTTGGGAGAGATTACATGATAGTGACGCTACGCTTGTAACAGCATCGCTTCTAGTTGGTGAAATCATGAAATAATCGAAAATTCGATGAGCATGAAATCGAAAGACCGACTCTGGAAACGTAAAAAGATGGTGACTCTGAGGAGTGGTGTAGTAGTGAAATCCAGAGATGCTCTAAAGAAACTTAAAGATATCCCGGATCTTGTAAGTGGAGCCAAAATTGCTCTAGCTGCTGCGCGAATGGATGTAAAGAATACTGGAGGACATAAGAATGTGCAAACACCTCGTATCGTAATTATCCCAAAGAGTGGAGGGATTTTACCTTCTTTGATACCCCTATTTGCTGGTTTGTCTGCTCTTGGTGCTCTATTTTCCGGAGCTTCCGCTCTTATAAATGCTGTCGAAAAACCTCAAAACGCTTAAAATAAATTGGAGGAATTGAAGCGACATAATGAAACTATGGAAGCAATTGCAATCCGAAAGAAAGGTTCTTTATTGTATTTGAAACCCTACCGTACAGGTCTAGGATTATATTTGCGTCCGTATAATCAAAAAAAAAACTAATAAACACACTACCTCGATTATCACTGACGGATAATGATATTCGGAAAGCAGCAAAACATATAAAATACTTTCGCGGTGTCTTCATGCGAGATTCCTATACTACAAAACCGTGGGTTAATGAAAGTGCAATTGTGAATTTGGATTCTATACGAGGTCCGGGAACACATTGGGTTTCATATAGAAAGCGTGGAAGCATTGTAGACTATTTAGATTCATTTGGAAACCTTCGACCACCAAATGAACTTGTTAACTATTTAAGAGGTAGTGAGATACGTTATAACCATGATTCATATCAGTCATACGATTCCTACAAGTGTGGACATTTGTGTTTACAGTTCTTGTCTGAATGAAACAAGGTTCAAGTACAATACGTATCGTAATTCATCATCAATATGTCGCACACATTTACTCTTGAACGAGAAACATCAATTCTAAGTGCAAATTACTATCCGGTAATAGAATTGGATCCAAATTCAACTTATTGTCTAGGATTAGTAGGTTTTCATACATAGAATTCAATTCCAAACATAGAAGAAGGTACAAACAATAAATTTGTTTATAATAATGGGAATCCGGAGACACATATATCCACTGGCGTCTATGAGTTGATGGATATTGAAAAGTATATTCAGAAGCATATTGAAAAACCTAGAAACGCTGGAAAACAAGAGTTGCCAATAAACACTCGAACAATTAGCAATATAACGCTCCGTACAGTCGATCAATACGGAAAGTTAGCAAATTTTCGTGGGGAAAAATTATTGCGCGCCTGAAGCTAAAGAAAATTAAGAAGAAATGTGCTTTAGGAGCAATAATCAGTAAGTAATTACAACAACACCAAGACTAAACCATCCTGTAGCTCTAACAAGTGACTCGCGAAGAATTTTGAAAAAATTTGGTTACAAAGTACTCCAGCATGGCAAACCAAAGTTTAAACATATTCCAAGGATTGGGGTTTAATGATGAAATAATAAAACAAGAAATTTATTCATACCAACCTAGGACTTCAAATTAGAATTTTAACGATGAAATACAAATTCAGATCCAGAATCAAGTCCTTTATACACTCCCGTGTGAATCTGTATTGTACAAATTGACAAACAATGCTTTTGTCTTTCTGTTTGAAGAGATACGATATCTAATCAATAGAAAATTAATCGACTCTGTAAAGAATCCTGGTATAACAACTACAATGAAAGGCTACTGTAACGACCCATTCAAAACTACCCATCAATAATGGTTCCTTATTTCCAATGGCAACTTTTTGAACTTCCATCATTACGTTTAACCACCAAAGATATTTGGATTGTTAAAAGTTCTAGAGGATTCGAGACACCTAGATATGTGATATTGGGTTTTCAGGAAAAAAGGAGCGAACGTGCTGAAGGAAATGCTACGAAATTTGATCATAACAATATAAGAAATGAAAAGGTTCATTTGAATTCAGAAAGTTATCCTTATGAAGATATGAATATTGGACGAAAAATAAAAATTGTACTACAGTTTATGAAATGTACAAGAAATTTCAAAAATCATACTTTAGAGTGTCGAATGGTACCCCGTTGCTGTCTTATAATAATTTTAAAGATTACTTTCTTTTCTTGCTGTCTTATAATAATTTTAAAGATCTAATTTTAAAGATCATGAATTTAGAAGAATTTCCAGATTGTTCAAAACTGACTACAACTAGTAAAGCATGTATATATCATACTGGCTCGTTAAATAATCTCCAACTATTGACTAAATATGTTCAAACAAAATTGAATCGATAAAACACTAACTTCCGATATTGTCAGATATTACCCTCTATATAAAGCTTACACTATGCTGTTATCCCGTTAGTGTTGATTTGCAAGGAACTCTTATAGCTACAACAACAGAGCTTGCTACACTAACCAGTATAAATCATCTTGGAAACACTCTTTATTTTTTCGAAAATTGTATTGTGACAATTTATGGTGTATTGTTCAAGAGATTGTTAATGAGTATTTTTTCGACTATTTGGAATACAGGCATATAGAATATTTAACTGATGGTTTATTAAAAGAATTTCCCTATGAACATATTTTACTATTTTGGAATCAGTTGCCACCTACACTCAGAACTGATGTAAGTTTCATTGAAAACCTACCCTGCTTCAAACATTATGACCTAGATTCATCTACTGACCATATCAATAAAATAGCCTGTCAATGAAAAACTGTTGAGAGTGTCAAAAAATTCGAAGTAATTTTTTTCTAAAACCAGAACTGCCTAATTTTTGGAAAACAAGAAATGTTCCAATGTCTGGAACGTACAGACCTCAACAAAAGAGTATCTTTTTGTGCTACCATATAAACATTTCCTATTGACATGAACGAGAAAACAGTAGAGTATCGACGATCGGATCGGGGACAGACTGGTTAACACTAGCTAGAGAAAGACGCCGTTTTAGTATGAGAATTCAACGCGTTGCCAAACTATTGGATCCTGTCTTTACTTTTAATGGAGACACCTCTGACGACAGTCAACAAAAAATAGACAAATAATATAATTTACTTTAAAAAGTGTTAAAGTATTGTAAAGAATATATAATTAATTTATCTTTAGATTTTAAATCTATGTATTATATACTTTTAGCTTTCAGTGATTATATGTAATTAAATGCCATTCAAATAAACTTCAATTTTACTAAAATGTTGTTTATTTGTAGTACAGTAAGAAGAATAAAGATTTAAATTATATGACTACGGTTTTTGTTATGTATTATCAAAAATTCAAAATGAAATAAAAATTCAAATTGAAATTAAATGATTATGATCTTGTAACTTATTATCAAAAATTTAAAATGAAATCAAATTCTTAATAAAAATAATAAATAAAATTCTTACCTTAATTATCTTAGTACACGAAGAGTGATTATTACTAACTTTTTTCTAAGTTAAAACTTATTAACAAATGATTTCACAATTACACTAATGAAATTAAACTTTATCAAATGTATTTCGCGAGTACACTTAACATGTTATTTAGTTGTTTGATGTACCCCAACATTGAGCGATTCCCATATAAACTAGTTTTTAATCCAGGATAAAATTACTTGTTCTAATCCCTTATTATAGTCTATATTCAAGGTGCACTACTAGTTCACAGATTTTTCACTTTTCTGTTCTGTCTACCTACAGACTTCTTAATTTTAATTAGGCTTACTAAACTGTTATAAAATTTACAAAGTAGATTTATTAAATTTATGATTTGAAATATATTCCATAAGATCTACACAAAAAGTATATGCATTGAATTAAATTTAAGGTATAAGAAGTTTAAGGTCATTCTCTTTACATACATATTATTGCATCGTTCGTTGTAGAATGAATTGTAAGGTTATTTGGCAGTCATCAACGAGATTACATCTTTCGTTGTTATTATATTCTTCAACATGTATGCATGCATTTAACAATTTACTTGTAGTTTCAATTGCTTTCAAAATATCTATTTACATAAAATGCTTTTACGCTATCATTAAATGAACTTGTGTCATTAAATTACAATGTTTCAAACAGTGAGAACATATAAATTTTGCAATTTTACATATAAATTTCGCAATTTTTGCAATTTTACATAAGATGTACATAAAAATTAAATTGGTTCTGCTTTAAAATATTTTAGTACCTATATAAATGTTCCGTAACCTTATTTTTGACCGATGCTTATGTGGCTTCTCTTTGCCTACTTATTCTTGTTTTTGTATCGATAACTGGTCCGTTGTAGATGTAATGTAATTTGGCAAATATTACGTTCTATATTCTTCAACTTTGATTACATTTAAAAATTTACTTGTGTTTTGAATATACCGGGTCATTCAAATTCTGTTTATTTAGAAATTATATATGTAGAAATGTCATTATAATTACTGAATTATTTTTATACTTCGTCCGGTATATTTTTTACAAGCGATTGGTACAGCTAGCACCCTCTCTTGCTCTGTGCAAGTACTGAGGAAGGACTGACGTTGGTTCACGACATTATCGACATACAGAGTTCTACATTGTCCGCAGCCATTTTGTGGCGGCCCTCTCGCTGGAGTGCCAGAAACTATTATTTGTCAGCCCGTAGTTTTCCTCTACTAACCAACTGTCTGGCATCCTAGTAAGCGCCAGCGACAATCGCTTATATTTTATTTGTCTATTTTAAATTATATTCAAAAAGTCAGTAACAAAAAATTCTACAATCGTGGAATCAAGTATGCATAAACATAATTTAATTTTCAGCTGAAACTTTTGATCTCCCGACACTATCACCTAATCTTTAACTGCTCTCTCTTACTCATATCCATATTTCATAACCCTTCTGTGTATCTACGTCTTCAATGAGAAAACGAGGAGCGAAAGAACAAAATAAGAGAGACGCCAAACATCTGGCTTATCAGCTCAGCAGAGATGGTCGCGACAAAAAAACCGAGAAACCTATCAAGCAGCGCTGTCCACGCACACCGCGGATGGTTACACATGTACCCGTTCCATCCACTCCACCGAGACAGCAAGAAGAGCCTACAACATACCCCGTTTCACCGTTACCGCCTACAGCTTCAGGCGCTGTGCCATTGCTCCTCACACCCGGCAGAGTATGGATCTATAAAGTAACGCGAGAAAAGCATTATCGACGCATGCTGTTCCGTTATTACTTGGGCCACAGCAAATAAATCTGACATCACCACAAAATAAATTTATTGTCATAAAATTTCATCGCATCTTCAATAATATATTTCACTATATTTTCTTATCTTCATCATGTCAAATGGCTGGATCAACCTACAATATCTTCGTTAGACATTAAACATTCCATTATACCGACGTCCTGGAGACGCTAACAAAGAACCAAAAAATCCAATCAGAAGATAAATTAATAACATAAATCAAATTAGCTTTAAGTAGCTATTTTTACTTGCTATTTTGCTGATGGAAAATGGTATACAATATCCTAACATTTTTTGCATTATAAGTAGCTTCACACCGTATCGACAGTAATTTTAAAATCGCGAATCAAGTCATATATTTGAAGTTATAAATATTATAGAGCAATGAACAAAAAATTATTTCAATATGTTATTGCGTACAGAGGGTTTAAGTACTTTATTATATTAATTAAGAACAGCGAATTCTATCCCAACCCTGAATTAACTCTGAAACCCTGAAATGCAATTTATTTACAAATTTTATAGGAAGTAAGCAAATTTTTGTTCAGATTTCAAAAAGAGTTTAACAGCGTTTTACGCGCTAAAATTTTCGGAACACCTCTAACATTAGCAACAAGGAACTGCGAATTATAGTAAACTTGTATTAAATCTAAAAGCAACAATAAAACGGGCTCCAGTACAACATATTGAAATGAAGCCCGGTAATATTGATTGGTCGATGAATGTTCAAGTAAAAGAATGGTTGACTGGTCGATGGACGATAAATGGTCAACATACATTCATCGTGGAGTAAAACAAGGCTTATAATTCCCTCGCCAAGTTTTAACCTATATTTATAAAAATATTTGTAGAAATCCCCCAGGACACCTCCAATGGAGTTAGATCAAACGGCATTCTAATAAGTGCCGTCGACATAGTGGTCCATATGGGTAGAGATAATTAATTTAAGTTCACATTAATATAATTCATTTATCTTCAAGTGATCTGAGAACAACTATTTACTAATAGCATAATGGCAAAAATACACAACATCTAGCGAAAAACCAATAGAGAAAACATAATGTCTTCTCTTATACTTTTTTTAATTCATACAATTGAAATAATTTAGTATGTAAAATATAAACTAAATTTTGGTTTAGCTGATTTGAATATTTAAAATTTTTCATTAACTTGAATCAAATAGAAAATGCATTATAATAAATAATAATAACATAAGCGATGTACTCATATAAGGAAACATATAAACTTTTATTCCTTGAAGTTATCGTAATGAAGAGCCTAATAAACCTCCCACAGGAAAGTCTTACCCTTGTAATTTCATAATGGATTCTAAATACATTATTTTGTTATTAATAGAAAATGATGCAAGTGAGTCAAAAATGTCATATAGATTACGTAGAGAAAACTGTAATGGCTAGTTATTTTTTATTGTTGTGAAATTGCGTTTTAGATTCTATACAAATTCGCGTTAAATGTTGTTTAAATGCATTAGTAAGTGACTAAATACTAATCTTAGCTGACTCAAGTATTTAAGCATTCGTTCGATTACTATATGTGAAGTATTTAAATCTTGGTTACAGTACCATCTTCGTTGCTCGAAAACAGAAGTGTACAACCTTTTTATGTACGCGTGTCAATCTTTGAAATGTTTATATATTAAAACGCTGGTGTGCTAGGTGTGCTTCCTTTCAATGAAAAACATTAGCGAGCGGATTTCTCCTGCGTATCAATAAAATCTTTCTAAATACCAGCTGTGCCACCTATTGGCCACCTCTGTTCTAAAATATCTATAAGAGGGGTATCGTATTTCTGATCCCAAAATGAATAATACTGAGTGTATTACTGAAAACAACCATACTTTCTAGAACCTACCT
>WYDF02301196.1:0-15574 GCA_009867245.2 Adranes taylori
AACAGTAACGAACTGGATACAGGTGGCGCAAAACAGGACCGTTTGGACGGACATGCGAGAGGCCTACGTTCAGCAGTAGACATCAGGGGCTATTTGATGATGATGATGACCGCCTAGAAAATTATAGAGGAGATGATAGTTCCTGCAGTTCCGGAATATCTGCTACAAACCATGAAACAGAAGGAGTTTGGTAGGAACTTTTTCGTTTGGACCTTTACTAGAATTGGTTCAGTATTACTACTTGGTAAATGTTCAATATTGCTACTCGGTCCAGGCACTATTTTCTTATGTAAATCAATATCTTGAACTGAAACATTCACCCAAATCCAAACATAAATATAATGTAAAATAAGGTGCCAAAAACATTCAAATCATCATCATATTGAACTGAAATAACTAGCGCCCAATATCAAGTAAATGAAATAAGAAAGGGTAGTAGAATAAGTAGGTACATACGTAGTTATAATACAAACAAAAAAATGATCGCCACCTCATGTTTCATATACTGAAGTCCTACGTTTTGTTCTATCTTGCATAAAACAATGGCCGCTCTTGACTCATATTTTCCCCGTATTAGCCTACGGGTTTGGCATGGTTTACGATACCTCTTGACTCTCTTTTCGGCTAATTTCTAAACTGCCTTTGATCTTATGAATTTGTCCGCTTATGAGTTTGGATTTTAGAAAAAAATGTTTCAAATAAAATTGAACGAGCTTTTGGTGGCCTATAGAATGAAGTTTAGTCAAGTGTCTTATCTTTTATAGTTCCTGAAATATATCAAAAAGTTTGTAAAATTTTAAATGTGGCAACGTCGGGCTCTGTACTATTTGCAGGGATGGTACTACTTTCATTTGACACATAATACAATATACTATATGCGAGTTAATTTTAAAATTGAATTTGTCAATAAAATAATCATTTTGAATCCTCCCAAAATTATAATTTATCCTGTAACTTTGAATATATATGAGCTATTGTGTAGGCCTTACATGTATATAATGATTGTTGAATGTCGGTTGCCATGGCGAAAAGTTGCCAAATTTTAAGTTATTAATGGCCATAGCTTTGAAATGATAAGAGTTAGACTCATCATGTGCGGTCTTATTTTAAATCGAATTAAAAGGGTTACCAAAATGTAAAAAATATACAGGGTGTTTTTGAAAAAAAAATATTGCTCAAAATTGGTTAAGTACATTCATTTTTCCAACTTTCATTTTTCCAACTTTAATGGGAACCGAGATATTTAGGGTAGCACACTTTTTCCAAGGTCATATTACTCCGGTGCTTAAATGTGCGAGTTTTTTAAACTCACTTAATCCCTTAAGTATTAAAGGATCTTTCGATACAAGCAGTTTAATCAAAATCCTTCGATAAGTTTCTGAGAAAATGGACTGCAAAGTTTGCAAAACAAAAAGCACCCTGTATATATGTTAAATTGTCATTTTAGAAAAGAATGTTTCAAATTAAATCGAAGGGCCTTTATGTAGCCTACATAGTAAAGTTTATTCTAATGTCTTTTATTGTTCTTGAGATATTTCAAAAAAATTGTTGTACTTCAAACGTGGCAACACCGCTTACTGTGCAACATGGACTTTCTTTATTCGACGCATAACACAAGAAAAAAAATATTCTGAATAAATCCACGGGCCTTTATGTAGCGTATACAATAAAGTTTATTCGAATGTCCTATCTTTTATCGTTCCTGAGATATTTCAAAAAGTTTGTTAAACTTCAAACGTGGCAACACCGCTTCGTACACAATTTAGCGATTTTACACAATTTTTTATTCGATGCATAATACAAGGTATTATATGTGTGCAAAATTTCATCCTCCTAGTTTGAATACGAAATTTCTGAACAAACAAAATTGCTTCTGTCCGCCATATTGGATTTATTAAAAAAATGAGAAAAAATCCATTCTGCGGATTCATAGTCTATACCTGCCTACCAAATTTCATTTGGATCGGTCCCATAGGGAAGGAGAAATTCTTGAACACACAGACGTACAATACATACATACAGACACCGAAAAATCGATCCTTATAATTTGTTCATCAAGAAATTTTTGAAAAATTGTTCCCTCTGATCCCCCCCTCCCCCTCTGTTTGAATTGCGTATTAACGGATTGTTGTAATTTCAATACAAGAGACGTTCTAAGGTGAAATAGAAAAAAGTGTCAGAACATGAATCCTATATCTTTCATATACCTATAGGTATTACATGCCTATATGGTATATGAAAGATAAAAACTTGAAAAAGCTCCTTCGTTTTCTGTATCATCATTTGATAAATTTTCAAGATCCGAATCGAGTAAAAAATTTTCAATCTCAGCTTCTCCCAAAACTTGTCTAGGCGTCATTATTTCATAGTTATCACTGAGTCACAATAGACACCCGAATACAAATATAGAGTGGTCATGGTGACTCGCTGTTGTACTTATTCACAGAACAGGCATGAGAACACATTTAAATGAACGTCCATCCCAATGGACACAGTGTTGAATGGGTTACATCTTTTTATACATAAGCGCAGATATTTAGATGGAACGAACTGAAAACTAATTAACATGAAATATCTTTTTGTTGCAGAAATTTGTAGCGGCGATTCTCTTCCAGAAGTTGAAATAATAAGTCTCTTAGAAGAACAGATTCCGAAATATAAACTTAGAGCAGATACTCTTACAAAATTTGGAGGTAAAAATTTATTTATTAATTAAATTATTTTAAAAGTATAGTAGACTCGCGATTATCTGAGTCCCGATCAAGCAATGTCAGGCCTTAGATATCTCTACTGGCTGTTGCCAGGTTAACCCACCGCCCTCCTCCTCCCCCGTCACCGACATACGTACATAAGTTCGGAAAAATATAATCGGACTCGAGGTTCGGAAATACTATACAGTACTGTACTTCGGGTCACTCGTAACTCCTCGCATTGCCAGTGTCACTTTAGATGGCTCTGCGTTCGTGTTAAACGTGGTTGTGTTATTGTGTTGTCTTTTGTGTGTTTATTGATTTTTGTGTTTCGACATGAGCGGGAAACGGAAGAGAGTTGTAGTTTCTCTTGAAACGAAATTTAATGCATTAAAACGGTTGGACAATGGCGATTCTATTAAAATGGAGACTACCGATTTAGGCGTTGAGGAAGTGACTGTTGGGGATTGGAGACGTAACCGGAAAGAAATTAAAAACTTTCTAAACACAAGTGTAGTGGTTTCAGTCGAAAGTCTTTGAAGAATGGCGACTACGAGCAGATATCTGAAACTCTTCTTCTGTGATTTTCACAGTTCGGGGGATGGGCCGTCCTCTGAGTGGGCCAATGTTTCAAGCTAAGGCGCTTGAGTTCCACAAGAACTTTAAAGACGTTGAGAAAACATTCACTGCAAGCGATGGATGGCTGCACAGATAGAAAAAGACATATGGCATAAGGCAGCTGAGCATTAGTGGGAAGAAACTCATCTGAAGTTTCGGAATTTCAGTCTAAAATGGAACTAATCTTTTTCAAGGAAGGTTTGACCTTAGATCACATTTTCAACTCAGACGACAAAAGTGGTCTCAACTTTCGAGTGCTACCTTCAAAAACCTTAGCAGCAAAATTCGAAAAAACTGCTCCTGGATTAAAAAAAAGTAATAAGAGAGTCACCGTACTGGCTGCCTGCAATGCTTCTGGTTGTCTGAAACTAAAGTCTCTGGTTATTGGAAAGTCTAAAAACCCAAGAGCCTTTAAAAATATCACTGTCTCCAAACAATGTATTGCAACTAAAGAAGTGCATGGATGGATAGCACGATTTTTAGTTACTGGTTTTTTTAAGAATTTGTTTTGTTTCTGTCACTGAAGTATTTTTGACCAAAAGAAGCTCCCAGGAAAGCTATTTTATTATTGGGCATTGCGCCATGTCACTCAGACGTCAAAGAATTGTGCAGTGGTGATAAAGCTATACTCCTACCCCGTAATGTGAAATCGCTTATACAACGTCTTAGGGGTTCTAGAAACGATGAAGAGAAATTACCGGCGAAGACTTCTTCAGATGTTGATTGTAAAATTAGAAGAAGGATTGACTGTTACGGAAGCCTTAAAGCAAGCCACATTAATAGATGTAGCATACTGAATTGTTTCAATGTGGGACCAGGTGAGAACTACCATTATTCAAAAATCATCATGGAAAAATTTATTTATTTGGCTTAGACGGACCCCCTAAAAGTACCAGAACAGGAGAATCTGAACGAATTAGTTTAACTAGAAGACATTCCTGATTGGTGCAATGAAGATGTCCAGTTGAAGATTACCGATACGGAAATTATCGATATGGTTAACAGTTAAGACAGTGAAGAAGAAGACGATACGGACGAGATAACTCCAAAAATATCACATTCCGATCAATACAAAGTTTAGAAAATAAAATAACACATACAAATTATTCAATTAATATAACAATAGCAAACATAACGAAAATACATTTAAAAAGAAATGTCGCCACAAAAGTTTTTATGGAAATCGATAACAAAAAAAAAACTCATGACTTAAAAACTAAAAGGAAATGCGAGATTTGTCTTCGAAATTCGGGACATATTCCGTAAAATCGGGACGAATAATGGTCACCCTAATCTAAAAGAAAGTAATGTTCATAAAATGGGAAAAAGGCGCCCTTTATCTTTAAGTGCCTTTGTGTGGTGCACAACCTGCATGACGCGTCCCTTCTTGTACACATGTTACATTGTAAGCTTTAGGTAGCCTGTACAATAATTTTTTTGAATATCTTATCCTTTATAGTTTCTGTGATATATCCAAAAGGTTTTTAAATTTAAAACATAGGGACGTCACATTCTTTTGGAGATTGAGAAAAATGCACAATACATACATAGGACTATATGTGTGCAAATCTTGAGACACTCAATTTTTGGCTAAATTAAAAATGGCGATTTATAAAAATGAAAAAAAAAGTTTGTGCGCAAAAAACGGTGTGCGTACCAAATTTCACTCCAGTCGGTCCAGTAGTTTAGGAGAAATGCTGGAAGACACCCACACACGCCCACAAAATTTTTTTTTGAAAAATTTATTTTTGTGGGTAATGTATTAACCCCTGTTTGAAATACATATGAATGTATTGCAGTGATGTGACTACAAGAGTCGTACTAAGGTGAAATTAAAATAAAGTCAAAACACGATTCCTATATCTTTCATATATCAAAATGAGGAAAATGCAAAATTTTGCACTGAGGAGGGGGGCTCAAGCCCCAAACACATCAAAATGATAACGAAGAAGGCAAGAAGAGCTGTTGTTAGAATGATGTTGGTGTGGGAAAGAATGGAAGTATGTGTGATGTGTGATAAAGGAAGTATATATGAACAGTATTATGATGTATGCAGCAGAGGTATGGGCGGTGGAAGAAAGGGAGATCATTGAGAGGGTGTAGGTTGGATGTCTGGAAAGAATGCTGGGATTAGATAGAAATACACCGAGTGAGATAGTTCTTCAGGAAATAAGAAAATATAAGTGTTGGATAAAAAGAGTTAAAAGGATGGTAAAGTTGAAGAGGTATTGGCGAATGAAGGGAGTTGGTTAGTAAAGGACGCATACATGGAAGGGATGATGAAGGTGGGAAGAAATATTTGTGCGAATGAGTAGATCAAGAGCATAATAAATGTGAATAGGAGGATTGGATGGCTTAAATAGGTTGAGAATATGAGGGGAGGTATGAAAATAGTGAATGAGGTCAGAGAAAGGATGGAAGGTTTAGAACAGGGGTGGAAGGTTAAGATGGAGAAATGAGAAGGTTGAAAATCAGTTTGGATACATGAGCAAGAGAGAATGTGTAAGATATGCAGTAGAGAAGAGGAAAAATGGAGTCACTGGATTAAAGAATGTGAAGGAATAGAGTGGAGTGATAAGGACATGGAGTTGTGAAAACACTGGAAGGTAAATTTGGGAAAGGAGGAAAAGGGTTTTGAAATTATGAAAAAAAAATAAAAGAAGTTAAAAGGGAAAGAAGAAGGGGAAGAATGGAGAGGTGGAATGAGGTCAGATGCTATGAATGGGTATTAGAGAAAAAAGAAACAATAAGGGATAAGGAAGAATGATGTGTAGGGTGGAAGTTTGTAGGAACATAAATATGTAGTGACCGAAAGAGATAGGGTGGGTGGTAAGGCTAAAAATGACAAGGGAAGATTGGTAAGAAGAGAAGAGGGTTTTGAGTAATTTTGGAAAAAGGAATGCTGGAGATATTGAAAAAGAGGTAGGGGAGGAAGGCAAGGGAGTAAGGGGGAGAGAATTGTGTAAATGAGGGGAAGGATAACTAAACGAAGGGGATGAGTAGGAAGTAAGAAAAGGCAGTAGCTTTCCCTTCTCCCATAAGGAGAATTATATTTAATTCAAATTTACATAAGGTAAAGTAATTTTATTTTGTTTTAATGTAGAAGAGGATATTGAATTATGTATTAGAAATATTATATTAGTTTTTATGCCGAGGTTTATTAATATTATTATTTTTTGTGTATTTGGACAATATTTAATAATACACAATCACACGTTTAATAATAATCTTAATAAGTTTTATTTATATAAAAACATTGCGTGTACTTAAACTTTGCGAAACTAATAGAAGTTGATGTTTAGAAGGTATTTAAATGGAAGTATTCAACTAATGCTATATATTCGTGGTAGATTCATTCTCATCAAAAAGAAAATATAAATAATATTAAATTAATAAAATGGCTCATGTCACATTGAATCTATTATACGAAATAATATAACAGTGATGAAGTACTAGAACAATTGCTTAGAAAGTGTAATTTATAATTACTTTCATTTATGAAGTATTTAAAGTAATTAGGCATTTAATTAATTTTTATACATACTTTTTTAATAAGGAAATTATATAAAATATATTGTGATGTCAGAAATGTTTAGCTTATATCTATCTCAGTGGGTAAATACTTTAGCTTGTGAATTTCACATAGATATGTATCATATTTAGTTATTGTCTGGCTACGCACATGTCAAATTAAGCATGTGTGCTTTTAGACATGTTTTCTTAACCATTTATTTGTCGTTGAACCAATAAATAGGATAAGACATGTCAATAAACACACAAATAATTAATGTAATAAAAAAATTATGGACACAACATTTAAACGAGAATTGAAATATGAAGAGTGCTACTCAAAAGAGTGCCAAAAATGTCACTCAAAGTGTACGGACAATAATAATCAATTACAATAGATTTTATTTTAGGTTTAAAATTTTCTGCCCTAAGTTGTCTAATATAGAAAGGCAACTTATTATATATGTATGATAATACAGGCAAAATATGTTTGTTGATTTTCTGTACATGTCATGATGAAATTTTGTTTGTTTTATGCACAATAATCGAATGTTGTAGTGCCCGTCATTATTACGTTTGAGTTTAGCTTCATACTGTGAATATACTGAAGAAGATAGAAAATCCTAAATATATTAAAATTTAGCATAATACATATTAAAAATATTCTTTATAATTCGTTTTTGGGCTAAAATACTTGGTGAATATGTACACTTGATCCCCAAACTATTATGCCATAATTCAAATTTGACCAAGAATCGGCACCAAGATAAAAGGAATGTCCGCCTTCAAATCTGGAGAAAATTGATCCCGTTGAAAGACGAGGTCACATATTACGTGCAACCGAACGTTCAATCGAAACTCCGCTATAAAACTGCGCGCCAACATAATCTCTGGTATGCACTGGCGCACCCAAAAATATTTGGGGAGTTTGCATCGTGTTTTTTTTAGGTTAAACTTGCTAACATTGGTAAAAGATTTCGTTTGGATGGGGGGTTCTAACCCAAAGACCACCCACCCCACTCTTTGGGTGCCCCCGTGCTGGTATGATAGACAATTCTGGGGGTGTGACCTAAAAACGCTCCAGCACACCTATGATACCTACATGAGACCTATTATTGACTGTAGATAGGCTTCCCAGACGTCCCGGTTTGATGGTATGGTCCCATCGTCCCGGTTATTTGATGAAAATTGTCGAATATATGTGTATTACAAAAAGAATTATTTTTATAGTGTTATAGTATTTTATAGTGTTTTTTAAATTTTTTCATATTTGTTAATAAATCGAAATATGATTTATAATCCCCGACAACTCCACAAATAAGTATTTTCTGATTTTTTCATCGGTTTATGTATATTTTGGAGCGAAAATATCCTTCTCCACAACCTGTGATATTTTTCATTATTTGATAATTCTTCATCTCCCTCGTAAAACAAAATAAAAAAAACAAAATAAAAAAAGTTCTTGAGTTCAATTTATAAAATTTGTGGTGCATTATATCTTTACTTCATTTCTCTCTTTGAAATTGATCAATCTATCAATATGCATTATGATTGGGCAATGGTATTACACGATATTACATACTATCTACTCTATAATCTAAAATTATACCTAGACTTACTATGATTCTAATGAATGGTATTTAAGGTAGATAGATGCATTTTAGATTTCGTTGAGAATCTTCTCATCAATGGGAACTTAGCGAACCGTGTGGGTACGAGATACATAATTGATAAGTACTTATATATTCTTAAATGAGATGGTACCGTATTTTTTTAAAAAAGGTTTCCAACTAATCATGTGGTTTAGTATATACAGGTATATGTATTGAAGTTTTATATTTTCGCGGGTAAAATCAGATGTTGCTGATGCAAATGAGATGTTGCTATTGATTTTCCTGGTTATACCCCTTACTCAATAACTTATTAAACTTTGCGTTTTTTTAAAAGCCTAGCTAATACCAGATGAGACTTTGGCGAAACGTGGGCAAAATAAAATGCCTAACACACGGGGTACAATAGGCACGTTCTCGGCGTTGGCTTTATAACGCATCCCATGCGGCGCGGATGCCTTTTTGGAGGCAGTACTACCCTCGAAACTCATCCCCCCCTGTGGCTCTACCAGCATCTCAGGTACTGCGTTTGGAATTTGTTCGGAGATATCGAAGTGATGTTTTGGGCCAAGTCTCTGTAGTGCGCCACTATGCCAGGTCTGTCGGCGCTGTCTCACTCAGTTCATATTTCACTCGCATTTTGTAAAGTGTTCTAGTTAAAGATAGAAGAAAAGGAAAGTAGAAGATAGAAGCCTGGCCACATGGGCCGATATTAGTTCGTAGCCTTGTTTAGTGTAATTGTTATTTCCTAAATTTTGCGGCTGATCACTTGTAAACTCACACGGGTGTACACATGTATCGATATGACACTATCATTTGTTATGAATCATTCAGCATGTTTATATTAAGGGTTTGTAATATTTTATTTTATTTGCCACCCTGGATACTTGCCCAGTTTGCCCATCCTTGAATCTGCCCCTGCTTGGTCAACTTAAATCACGAGGCCTTTTTAGGATTATTAGCGCACTCCTTATGATTCATCGTATTAATTTACATCCAGGGAAATATTTACTTTAATCCTCCTTCTGCAAACACGACCTAGCGTGCGCGGGCGTGCTTCTGAATGATGTACTAGGTTTACGTGGTGACTTCTTTTTCACACTTTTAATCATTTTCACACTCATACTTTTTATGCACCTTATTATTTTGATAGCCAATATAGAAATAAGGGGTAAAAGTACAACGTGGGTCTAATAGGCCCCTTTGGGCATGTAGTGAGCATTGTTCATTAGAGAAAATGTATTTTCTTACTATTATGCTTACTTTACCTTACCCATCGGCAATACAGCTCATGAAGAGCTCGGGCTTTTCCAGTTACTTAATTCCATGCTCTTCGGTCAAGATTGAGCAGTTTGCATTTACGAACTCTAAGTCACCTTCCACTTTATCCAGCTATCTCTTACGTGTCAACTTTGTCGATTTTTTCCTTCCGAATGTCGTTGGGATACTAACGTTTTGTTTGTTTACCTCCATTCCCTCTTTTGACCTTCATTGCCCATAGAAGTCTTCTTCTTACTTCTACAAGAAAAAGACTAGAAAATATACGAAATTCCTCACACTTCCGCATAACTCTCTGAATCCAACGAATCCAGTGGTTTTTCTCGTCTTTTGGTGAGAATCTATGGATGACAACTGGAGTAAATATTGTTCGATGAATCTTTTTTGATATTACAAGAAATTTAGTGATTCGAGTACTTTCTGGGTTCCTTGTTTACTTTGAATTCGTTTGAGAATTAATTAATTTTGGGTTTTACCTTTACATCTTGAGAAGTTCAATGTCATCTTTTCCAATCGCGTGAGTTTCTTTAGCATGCTCATTTCATCAAGAGTTTCGTACATGTATCTTCTAGCTACTGAGTCGTATACTTACTTAATTCCTTTTGTTCTTATTCAAAGCATAGGACTTCGACGAAGTTTTCCAGCGCATGACCTTCAGCTCTGTAAAAGTCTTTCCTTCTTTCTTTCCCTCTTCATCCACAGTCCTTCTCCATGATGTCTTTGGTCTTCCACATTTCATTGGTTCCAAAGATCTTCATTAGATACTACATTTGGCCAGAAGATTCGGAGAATTTTTTTGAGGCATCTATTCAGGAAGATCTACAAGCTACTGGTGATTTTGGAGGTGACCTTCCAAGTCTCACCACCTTATAATAGCGCTGCTTTCATATTGGTTCTGAATATTCTGAATTTGCCTTTCGGATTCTTGCTGACATCCGCAGCTAGACCGCCGTCATGGATCACTATGGTCCCAAGGTACGTGAACGCTTCTACATTTTTGATGTCCTCTGAGTGTTCTTACATCTCTTGTGTTTCTCTTCATAATCTTTGTTTTGGAGGAGTTAACTTTCAGACCCACTCGAGGTCGAGCGGGTCGATCTCGAGGCTTCGCACTCTTGGAGGTCTTGGAGTTTCTTTTCCATATTAAAATGATTCTGTGAGAGTAGGCAGGTATCATTTAGTTTCCACTGTATGCCACTTTTTTCAATTCGTGACTTTCCTCATCATCTCATCCGGAATCAATAGAAAAACTGTTGGACACAGAATACATACCTGGCGAACTCCTGACCTGACTAGGAATGGTTCCCTGATTTTCCCCTCGTGGATGACACGGCATATCTAGTTGTTGTATGTTTCTTTAATTACTTTTGTTATCTTTTCTGGTATCCCGTATTTCTGCAAGGTTTTCCACTTACTGCCCCTTTTAAGGGAATCGAAGACCTATTCAGAATATACGAACAGAACATGAAGGCTAGTGATAAATTTATTTGACTGTTCGATAATAATGCGAAGCGCGTTAATTTGGTCGGCACAAGAACGATTTCTTCTAAACCCTGCTTTCTCCGTCCTTATTTGTGATTCCATTGTGCTTTGATTCTGTTGAGTATCACCCGCATCAACACTTTACTTGGAATTAATAGTATGGTGATTCCTCTCCAATTATGACATTTATTGATGTCTCCTTTCTTGGGTTATTTAATGAGGAGTCCTTCTCTCCATTCCTCTGGCAAGTTTTCTTTGATCCAAGCCTTCTTGAAGAGAGATTACAGAAGATTACAGAGAGGTGCAGAAGCCTTCTTGAAGCGAGGCACCAATATCAGTGCCTCGGTCAGTTGACATGAGCTCTGGTAAAATATTATCTGGTCCAGGAGCCTTTCCATTTTTCAGCTGCTTGATCTCTGTCTAGATCTCCTTGGAGGGTGGGTCCGAGTTAGTTACATCTTCAACTCCTCTATTCTGTACAATTTCTTCCTCTTTTTCAGGTTCTTTTTAAGTCTCTTCCTCACTTTCTGTATTGAGCACCTCCATAAAGTGTTCGCGCCACCTTGCAAGTTGTGCTTCGTCGTTGGTGAGGAGGTTTCCTTGTTTATTTTTTATTGTAGGTTGACTTTCTTCTGGGAGAGAGTTCTCGTGATATCGTATAGTTCCTTCATGTTTCCAGCGCCTGCCGCTTTCTCTTGCTTCTCAACCAATTGTGAAATGCATTTCCTGCGATCAGCCTTAGCACTCTTATTCACCTGCTTGTCCTTGGCTTGATATTCTGTCTGAAGCTGGATTTTCTGGAGGCGAGTCTTGCTACTCTTTTGTTTCAGTATCCCTTTTTTTCGCTGTTCAATATGGTCCCAAGATGCTTCTGACATCCACTCCTTTCTTCTTGGACTCTTACGATAAATAAATCTTTATATGTAAACTAGCAGTAATTTCTATCTCTATTCTAGTCATTAGAATAAGACGTGCATAGTGATGAATTTCTTATCAAATACATCACATGTTGGTTACCTTAACAACACTAGGTGTTTAACAATTAATTACCATGTTCATAGTCAGTTATCTATTTATAAATTGTACATAAGGAGAAGTTAAAACGCATAAATGAAATTGTCTTAAAACAATTAAGTATTCTAATTAGTTATTTTTTCCGTTTCATGTTCATTTCCACGCATAGTAATGATGATGTGCGTATCTTACTAGAAAATTAGTAAACTATGATTGTCAGTCAAAACCAAATGATATTGTTTTGCAGGAGTTGAATGAGTACAAAAGTTGGATATTTAGTTTTAAGAAATTGCTAAAGGATGTACAAGAAAGTGATCATGAAGGAGGATGCAACAGTGGTGAAAAGAGTGTGTATGCAAGCAATGAGAGAGGAAGTAGGTGGTACTGAATTTTGAAAAGTGGAAAATAGAATGAGGGATATGGAATTACAAGACAGAAATGGAAGAATTAGAGTGAGTAAGTATCAATACTTGAAGGATAAGAGTGCCAAAATATTTAACATCTGGGGAAAAGGATGAAAGATAATAGAATGATAGCGAGGTTGAGCTGTGGGTGTACGGAGGGAGGAATTGGTTGAGGAAGTGTGACAGGAAATGCAGTTTGTGTGGAAGGGAAGATATAATGTGCTAAAGTCGTGCTATGAGTTAATGTAGGAAATGGATGTAAGAAGGGAAGGGGCGAAAAAATCAATCGGGATGATAAAAGAAGCGAAATATCTAGGGTATGTGATAAGTAGGAATGAATTGGCGAAGGAGCATGTGAGGATGTTAGCAAGGTAAGGTCAGTAGTGGCGGAAAGGATGGGGTACGTATGGAAGGCGAAGTTCGGAGATTCAGTAAATATGAGGGTGATGATTTTGAAATTATGTGTCAGAAGAGTGTTATGTTGTATGGTGCGGAATTTTTGGCGGTGAAAGAGTGAAAGGATTTGGAAGGAATGATCATCAGCATATATGAAGACAATATTAGAAGTGGTGAAATCGAACCGCGTGAGATTGTGTTACAAGAGCTGAATGAAGTAAAAGTTTGGTTATATGGAGTAAAGAAGATGGTACGATATGAAAGTAAAATGATGGGAGATATGAATCAGAGAATTGTTACAAAAGTATACGTGGAAGCTATGGTATGTAAGAGGGCAGAAGAGAAGCAGAAGGACAGAAGAAGGTTATATGAAAGGTGTGGATGGTCTATGTATGAGTGGTATGATAGGTGTGACGCGGAGATAAGTGACATTGAGGTGAACAGAGGTTGAAGCATGTAGAAATGCAAGAGAGGTATGAAAGAATTAGTAAAAGTAGGTATAACAGGAAATATATATATATATATATATTTGATGGTGGAAGGGATGATGCCAGAATATTTAAGATCGGCGATGACTATAAGTGAAAAAAGAATAATTGCCAGATTCAGGTGTTGCAGTGAGAAAAGGGGAAATAAGTATTGTGTGAATGAGGTGTATAGAAGATGTAGTGTGTGGTGTGGAGAATGAAACGTGGCAGTGCTGGGTGAACGGGTGTGGAGGAAGATATGGACCGAGGAACAGGGATTGGAAGCCAGGAATTGTAGAATGTGTATGGGGAATAAAGGGAAGAATAGGGGGATAATGGAAAAAAAAATCTAGAAGAGGTTACAAAAACAGGAAAAGTTATATGTAAGGGTAACATAAAAGAGTATAGGCTTAGTGGGATGGCGGAAAGGAATTAAGGAATTTAATAAGAAGGAGATATGGTAGGAGTTGAAGAAATAAAAGAAAGTAGGAGAGCAGGGAAGAGGAAAACGGGCAATAGACAGAGAATATGTGGGTAAAATTGTTTCAGTAGTTAAATTGTATTTAATTCATTTTTGTAATTTAATGAAATATGCTTCATTTTGTAACAGTATATTGTTGTCTATTTATTTTTTGATGCCAGTAAAGGTTATATATTTTGTCCGCTTTGTAGCGTGCACCTCCAAAGAATCTCAACTTCAGCACCTTCAAAAAGACGACGTCATACACGACTTTCTAAGCAATAGATTACATCCTTACGTCATTCTCGGGTCGTCTGACCGAAGTAAACTCCAAGTGCCCAGGATGACGGCGTTTTGCATCTGACTTGCTAATTCTTCAGCTTTGGTCTTGCAAGTCGGTATGATCTCAGTATAGTTTATTATGGAGGACCTGGCGCCTCCCATGACTCCAATGATGAGGACTACCAATTTGATGGAATGGCGTGGATATTGGATCCTTAGATCGCATAGCAAATCCTGATATTTAGCCACTTTTCAGGTTTGCTTGCGGCTGTTTTATGAGTTGAAAGAAAACCCTAGTCCCAAAACATTTTAACGCCGTCATTTTCAACTACGGTCTCAATCAATATCCTTAACGACGTAGGGCGCAACGGGCCTTTGTCTATACCATAAGAATGACGCAGATGAAAATATAGCACTTTTAAGGCTGCGTTAAGGCGCTGGATGTACTTTGTTCTAGGATACACCGGGCATGCGGAAAGAATATGAAGTAGCGTCTCTGGTTGACACTTGCATGCTAGGCAGTTCGTATCTGCCACTTCTAAGGCCATTATATTCTTACGGTAGACAAGCGTGTCTATGACACCATCTTAGCATGCAAAAATAAATCCCTCAGTTTCAGATCGCAGGCCAGCAGATCTTAGGAAGCTGAATGTTAAATGTGGTGACAGCTCCAACTCGGCAATGACGTTATAAAATTGGCCACGCATAGATTTATCCCTATGGAGTTCTTTGAATATTGTCAAACCTGATTTTCGAACTACCTTTTTGGCAGCGTCGATATCTAACTCGCATCACGTTCATTGCTTCAATACGATTGGCCACATATGTGTCGAGAACAATAGTCCAAGGGATTTGGACGCCCTTCTTGTAGGCTTACATAAAAATGACCCTACAGCCGCTAATTTGTGCTCGTGCATAAATTTTTTAAGAGGGTCATCTAGGTTGTTGATAACTCTGTTAGCCATTCCTATTACCATGCGGCCATGCATTGACTCAATACTCATAAGACCTCGACCACCTTCATTTTGCAGAAGCCATACATGAGGGACGGAAGACCTATGATGAATGCTGCGATTGATATGCATCACTTGTAGACCGGTCAAGGATTTTCAGCTCTTGCCGCATTTTGTAATAGCAAAACTATATAATAGTATCAGAATAGCAAGCATATTTGTGGCGACTACTTTCTTGGTTCCGCTTAATTCGGAGCGACACATTTTATTGATAGTGTTTTTTTACTTGCTGCTGAAAGTCTCTTTGATGTTCATTGCATCATGTCAACATCGTGACTTTCACTCATACCAAGATACAGGTATCTCTCATCAACCTTAAGGTGTGAGAAGGTTGATCCGTCGGCAAGCTG
>WYDF02301207.1:0-15574 GCA_009867245.2 Adranes taylori
GGCTGCACTTGACTCACTTTTGGAAAATTTCTAACAGAGCCTTGGACTCTTGAGTTTGCCTGCGCACAAATTCACTAATCCATAAATCCTCCGGTCCGGGGTCACTTGAAATTTTTTTTATCGCTCAAAATCGATTCAGTATATTCAAATCCTCATATCGGGAAAATTGAAATCCTATAGTCTTTATGTTCCGAGATATTTAACGTAGTTTAATTTCCTTCCAAGGTCAAATTACTCCCATATTTAATCTGTGTTTTTGTAAACTCACTTAACTTTGGAGCCATTAGAGTTAGACCCCTCTTGTGGGGTATCATTTTAAATATAATGACAAGAGCTATCAAAATATATAAAAATATGTAGGGTATTACTAAAAAGTTTTTTGAAATTTTTTTTATTTCTCAAAATCAGTTCATTGTATTCAGTTGTTCATCCAAGCAAAATTGAGCTGCCTTACACTTACATATGCTCCCCAAGTTTCATTTTTGCAACTTACATGGGAACCGAGATATTTATGGTACAAATTTTTTTTTCAAGGTCTAATTAAATTACTCGGCTGCTATGACGTGCGATTTTTTAAACTCGCTTAATTACGTAAATATTAAAGGATCTTTCGAGGCAAGAAAAATTAGCTTTAAAAAAAAACAACGCTCTGTATACACATATATGTTAAATTGTGATTGTAGAAAAAAATATGTGAAAAAATCGGAGAAGCTTTAAGCATACTATAGAATAAAGTTAATTTGAATGTCCTATCTTTTATAGGTTCTGAGATATATTGAAAAATATTTTGAAACTTTGAATGTGACAAGGTCACATTTACATAATAGAGACATGTAAATTTTCTTGTTCGATGTAGGAGCCACTATGTATGTGCAAAATTTTAGTCTCCTAGATTAAAAACTGATTTTTTTGTGAAAAAAAATGGCGCATTTCTGCCAAATTTCAATTTATAAAAAAAATTTAAAATCGCTTTTCCGGACTAATCGACTGTACCTGCCTACCAAATTTCATCCAAATCGGTCCAATAGGTTAGGAGCAATTTTAGAACATCCGGACAGCCCCACATACAGCCATTGAAAAATCCACCCTTCTTTTTTTTTGTAATTGTTTTTTTGCTGTAAATTGTTCTTTATGGCCCACCCTTCAAATTACGTATTAACGGTTTGCAGTGATTTGAATACAAGAGACGTACCAAGGTGAAATAGAACAACATAACTGTAATATATAAACATTTGTTATAAAACATTAAACTAAATCTTGCTTTTTTAGTTTAGTTAGAAAGTCATCTACTGAATTACTACTTTGTTTTATTTGATTGAATTTAAACGTTTCCATTGTATAATTGACTTTTGGAATAAAATACGTATCAAAACATTTAATGATATTACTTAACGTGCTTTTATCATCTTCAGAGAAAGTATCTGCAATATCCATACCTTTTTCACCCAAAAATATTGCAACCTTGACGCGTTCATCTGTTTCCTGATTATTCTTACTTTCTTTCATATATATTTCAATTTTTTTATCCATTTAATCCAGTCAGATGGTTCTTCCAGTGCCTCTGGAGGTTTAAATATTATTGATTGTGCCATTATCGTAATGCTTCTGGATTAAATAAATAAAAAATTGTGTAACCTCACTTTTAAAACTTATGCCGAAAAGACCTTGAACCGGTGATATACTCAAAAACTTTTTACTTAATTCGTAGCCACACCTGACATGGTGGGGGGGTTTTATGTTGGGGATTTATTATAAAATAATTAACACCAATTAAGATGATTTGAGATTTATTTTATTATTATAGATCACAGCTTATCATGCCACCTAGTGCCGTTACAATACCCGTCTTCTATGTTCCCGCCTACAGCAACCTCTCTTGTATATCCACAAGTTAATAACTCTTCGAAACAAATAACCTGTAGATTTGCAAGTAAAGCCCGACATAAAATCGTTTACAATTTATTTGGCAGTTACAGTTCCTTATTAAAAATAGCATGAAAGAACATTATTTATTACAGCTTAATGTTTTATAAGAAATATTTATACATTATAGTAATGGTATGAAGCAGCTTTAGTGAATGATATTATCACGTTTATTTTTAGGTCGGACAGTAGTTCTCTCCGACGAGACAGGTGAGAGGGGACTTTTATTTATATGGCTTAGAGTAGCAATCCCCCTGCTCACAATTATAGGCACCTGAACTTCTTTGTGATTTTATAATATAGCACTTTAGTTTAGCTACTTGTAGCAAAGTTATTGATTAAATTCTGTCCGCGTCAAACTGCCCGCGTCAATTGTTGACGCGGACAGTTTGCTTTATAATCCCCCTTGTTAGTCCCACTTAATTTATAATAAAACCCTAGGCAGAACCCTTGCTTAGGTGGACGTACCTTCAGATTTGATCATGCCCTCTTGTAGCTGGCTAATTACTGGTAACGTCAATCCGTAACGATTGACGTATATTCCCATACGTAAAATAAAATAATCAACGCTTTGCAATTAATAAAATAAATCAACACTTGCATAAAAGTGACTTTACGATTTGGTCAGTTACATCAAAGAAATATTAAACTAGGTACTTACATATTTTTCCGCTGTACACAAACTATTTATTTATTATTTTAGAGTAACGCACCCTTATCTCAATTAATTATTTATATTTATTTTAGCTTTACCTTAATCAACAAACTTGTTACTAACTTAACTCGACTACTTCATTCATCAAAATTATACTCTAGTTAATTTATCTGAATTATTCCCAACAATATTAATGCTATTAGTGCTGCGTTACATGAGACGAATGCATAATAGTAAAATACTTAGTAAATTTATTTAATTATTATTCTAATATAATTTTATTCCGAATTATTATTTCGCTACTTAGTTGGACATTACGACGTTCGGCGTACGCCCGATTTTACTATCCCTCTACTAGAACTGGGCATCGTTTTTATACATATTGATCCTCTTCCACTTATCGATATGCATGTTTTTGTCATTATTAATTTGTACATAATTCACACATTCTAAAATCTTCGCTATTCCCCTCTTCTGGTAAAATACATTTAGTCAATGTATTCCACTTAAGTGTCTATACTGCTGTCAGCTTAATTACATTTGATCATAATTGGGGTCAATCAAATCAGATGTGCTTCTGGTATCTAAAACCCCACACAGCGTCCATTCATTTATTATCAATCAACTACAAATTAAATAAGTTTCATCACTTACATACTGACATAGTGCACTTCTGCTATCGATTACTGGGTTCGCGGGTAGTGTTAGCACATCATGCACTCAATTTAATATTATTACACCGTCCCTGACTTTCTTTAAGCCACACCTCCTAAATATTCATTAATTCCGATAATTTGAACACCTCATAAACAATCTAGTTCCGTCGCAACTTAATCTATTTCTATACTGTAATCCTGAAGTAATAAAGATCCTTTTAAAATGTATTCCCGCTATAGTTTACTTCAGAAATAGAAGCTTAAATGATTCTCTAAATGTTAATTACTACTTTCGGGCTTTCTACTAACATACAATATATTTACTCTTATGAACACTTCACAAGGTCTATGCGCGCTGAATTTCTTCTGTCTCCTATAAGTACTGCATGTTCCATCTTTCTAATCTCAATCTTAACAGGAACATGGACAAATCTTCACGTTACAATATCATGTTAGCAGCATTTTATGAATGATTTCTTTTAGGCACGCCGAGACACTTTGAGGGGCTATAACTCCTGAAAGAAAAATCGCTGCAGAATATGATATACACCACTGTCCTCAGAACTTTCAAATAAGGTATGACTTTTAATTTTGCATGGGGATTCATAAACCTTACTCGATTCATAAACCCAGACACCAATTTCGAAACCATGAACATGGACTTCATCACTAGAAACTTACTTTTCATTTGTAGTTTAATAACCCAATTTACGAATACTCTTGTCTGCACATGGTCTGTAGTTGTTGACTCTGTTGAAGTAGACATAGACACAAATCTTTCATGAGAATACCCGCGTAATGCTCCCTGTAATGTTCAATTCTTGAGCACGATCTAGATCCTCTATCACATTTTGGCAAACAGCCGTGATATTTTTCTACTGGACGAACATGGATACGGGCAATGCATACATAACAGCTAAGGTGGGGCCAAATAAAAATTTTAGGCTTTTGTTGGGATATCCATTAGTAGTAAGAGAAATCGTTTATGAAAATAATAATAATAAGAGAACTATGGCTCCTTAAACTTACATGTAATGAAATATATATTTTAATAACAGTGAAATATGGACAAGATAATTAGAAGCACAAATTCATAATATCTATCAATTATTTATAATAAGTTTTGTAAGTACGTATATATCAGAATTTAATCCTTCGACGATTTGGAAATGATCCGTATCTTTCATCAGTGTATAGTGCGTAACAATATTTAACTTTCGAAGTTTTAGCGAATATTGCTCAGCTTGTTCTATAAAAGCTGGACTATCTTGTTCTCCAACTGTAACGTAAAATTCCACATGATCACAACCATTAATTTCTTGATATAAAGGACTTATATCCTTTGCATCCTGTTCATTATTAATGCGCATTATCTGTTTCTTTGATGTATCTAATAATGGAATTACGTCAAATAAGCCGGAAAAATAAAATACTCTGTCCAATAAACGACGCTGTTCGTGTGGTAATGTTATGAAAAATTCTTTGAATGCAAGTGCTAATAATGTAGCACCAGCGGAATGTCCTCCAAGTGATACAAATCTAGAACATAATATAATAGTATATTTAAAATAATACTGGATCAGAATAGAGGAGAAGAGGTTAGTGACAAAATTTAGATACCAGGATGAGAAAGCAATAAATTTTGAATGAGTGAGAGGAAAAGGAAATATAAGACATATAGGAAATATAGAGTAGAAAGTTAGGAATTAACTTCAATTTCATCTTTAAATCCCTCAAACAATACAGATGTCCTCAACCTCATACAGTTATTCATGCACGCTTTTCTAAAAGTACAATACGTCATATTTACTTAACTTTGTTTTAAGAAGACATTAGAGAATTTTAAGATACATCTGGTATTGAGATCCAATTATTTAATAAACATTTTGTTTTCTCTTGTTTTCTATGTTCTAATCAAACTTTTTCAAAATCGTCTAATTGGAAATACCTTTTTGTTTCCGTATTCTAAATTTCAAATTTTTATCTCGATTAGTTTCTGAGTCTTGTTCTCTTTAACGTTCGATGGCAAAAACGAGGGTGAAATAATAAAGTGGAGATGAATTGGTAAACATTTATGATAATTCTATGCTCAACCATATTTTGATTACCAACTCAATTACCAACTGAATCTATGAGAATCACAAAAGTGGATTATACACCTGGAGATCTTCTCAATGGACACCCTAGGAATCAAATGGTTACATCTTGATTAAGCAGAGATGGGAATCCTCGGTAAAAACGGCGAAGACGTTACCAGATTGTAGAAGCAATCATCAACTGCTGATGTGTAAATTTGCAGGAAAACTTAGGCGAAGGCAAATAAAAAGTCTGTCCAGGCTCAGCGATGACCAGGTTAGTTTTTAACAATAACGACATTCGCAAAGTCGAACCTAGGCTCGAATATCTTCAAACAAAAAATACTAAAGCTGTATGGCAGGTTGTGATAAAGTCTCTAGTCACAACTTGAAGAAACACCTCAAAAAACCAAAATACTGTTAGACAGCTCTGGTTATCAACGGAAACAAAGATCTCATTTGGGAACGAAGGAACATCAAATCCCGGGGTCTTGACAACTGTATAGATCTCGGACTGCACCAATCGTTAAATCGGGCTGCTACGCGTAGAACTGCTACGCGCAGAAACAAAAATAAATATCTGATAAATGTTTATCTAGAAATTCAGAATTTCTCTGATACCAATAACTCCAAAGACCTGTTCAAGAAGATACCTAGGAGTTCAAGCCCTGACTTTGAGCAATATTCAAACAACTCCATCGCGATAAAACTATGCATGGCCCAATTTTATAATATTATCGCCGATTTGGAGGCGATCACCACATTTAACATTCAGCTTTCTAAGATCTGCTGGCCTGTAACTGAGGGATTTATATTTGCATGCCAAAGTGGTGTCATAAACACACTTGTCTACAGTAAGAATATAATGGCCTTAGAGGTGGCAGATATGAACTGCCGGGCATGCCTTTCCGCATGCCTGGTGTATGCTAGAACAAAATACATCCAACACCATAATGCCACCTAAAAAGTGCTATATTTTCATCTGCGACATTCTTACGGTATAGACAAAGACCCGGTTGCACCTTACGTTGTCAAGGATATTGAGACCGTAGTTGAAAATGACGCTGTTAAAATCTTTTGGAACTACGGCTTTCCTACAACCTATCAAATAGCCGCAAACAAACCTGACATTGTGTTATTAGCTTCCACAAAGCGGGAGATGTTCCTCATAGAATTTTCTAGTCCCGCTGATAAAAATATTCAAATTAAGGAACGAGAAATAGTGGCTAAATATCAGGATTTGCTATGCGATCTAAGGATCCAATATCCACGCCATTCCATCAAATTGGTAGTCCTCATCATTAGAGTCATGAGAGGCGCCAGATCCTCCCTAATAAACTATATTAAGATCATACCGACTTACGAGACCAAAGCTGAAGAATTAGCAAGTCAGGAGCAAAAGGCCGTAATCCTGGGCAGTTTGAGTTTACTTCGGTCACACGACCCAACTATGTCGTAAGGACTTACTCTATTGTTTAGAGAGTCGTTACGTGGCATCTACCCAAAGAAGAATCTCGTGTATGACGTCGTTGATTTAAAGGTGCTGAAGTTGAGATTCTTTGGAGGTACACGCTACAAAGCGAAATAATAATAATAATACAATGCATTAAGTATAACATATTTTATCTTCTATTTCAATTTGCGAGAATGAAAGGAGAGGGTTGGATATAAGTGTTGGGAAGAAAGCAAATAAAAGGATAGTGATCAATGGAAAGATGGTTTGAGAAGATATGGGACTTGGAAAGTGGTATAAATGAAGTAGAGGAGAAAATGTATTATATTGAGAAGCAATAAAAGTGGGGAAAGTTGAGAAATAAAAGGTACAATAGGAGATATGCACACATATTGAATGAGGATGGTTGAAAACAGATCTGAATATGGACATAAAATGGATGATCGCGAGGTTTAGATGTGGGAGTAAGGAGAGAGGTGACGGATACTGAATGAAAAAGAGTGAAAGTGGACGTGTATGTGAGGCGGAAAAGAAGAATGGTGGGAGCATTGGACAAACAAATGTAAAGAATGGACTGATGAAGAAAGAAAGATGGTGTGTTATATTCGTATATACTTAGGCGAGGGGATTAATTCGGTAGAGATAATGAAAATATTGAAAGAAAATTTGAAGGGAAAAGGTTAAATGAGAGAAGAAATAAACAATGAAAACACATGATTTCTTCTTCCTTCTTGGAAAGAGAAAAAGATAAATTTCATTTCCTTCCTGTTAATTTATTGGTGTAATAACATAGATTATATTTAGAATTGTAATTTTAGAATGGTAGTAGAGGATATTTTTTGTTTAGTTATATACCAATAAAGGTACATTATTATTATATACAAAGCCATACAATTTCACCGTAAACACATACCATTCCTTGAATATAGTTATCTTGACCATCGACATAGATATTGTCCACCAATTTATGGCTTTAGAAAGTAAACATTCAAATAGAACGAAAGTCACCACCAAACCTTTCTCCCAATATTCATAGTTTTATTAAACTTATTACTAAACTATGTAATAAGTAATAAGTATTATCAAACTATGTAATAAGTATTATTAAACTTATTACATAGCAAGTGTTGAACCTGTTACGTAGCAAAGTATTACGTTCCAAGTGTTCAATTATTAGATCACTTGGAACGTGGGTTGAGATTAATTAAAACTTTCTTTTGTTTGTAGAAAAATTATTAAATATTAGTGTAATAGTCGCATAATATTAACAAATATTTACTCGTAATATTTATTACAAGTAAACAAAAGTAAATACTTTGAATATTTATTATAAGTAAATACAAATAGAACTATATAATACAAATACAAATAGAATTAATGCATTGTATGGACTGTTACGAATTACTTTACCCAACTATTAAGAGTAATAAATTGGAACGTATGTAGAACCCCAGTTAGAGTAAAAACATACAATACCTTTACAGCAGTTTAAAAGAAGACCTACTGCATATGTTTACACCGTTCGAAAGCATAGTATGAATAGTGCTACTACGATTTCAATATTAATACTGACAATGCGCCGAGAAACATGTCGAGAAACCGCGAACGGCGCTCGGGCGGCTAGAAAACGACAATCAGCTTAAACCTAATCGCTACCTTAATGCTTTTAAACACTTTCTTTCTTAAGTACGTACTAATCGAAACATGTAAATTAGCTTTATATTTAATTCGTAATCACCTTGCGTTCATTTTTTGTGCATATTCCATGCAAAATTTGATTGCACGTTTAGCTTGTTCGAATATTTCCGGAACTGTTACCTGCGGACACGAATCAAATCCTAATATAATTGTTTTGACGCCATTTTTGTATAGTGCTTCAGCTGAATAACATGAAATATTCTTTCTTAACACATGCCAATATCCACCATGGAGATATATAAATATAGGTGAACCTAAATTATAAATTGAATATAGGTAATTAAACAAAATTAAATAAAATATTGTAGTAGAAATTACATTATTATAAACAGTAATTTGACTCATATAAAAATACAGTGGAATCCCGATTCATGACCGCTTCTGTTCAAGACGAACTCGCTTTACGACCAGCTTAGCCTGCCAAAGTTAAACTCGGTATACGACTCTTATCAGACTTGAAAGTAGAAGATGCAATGGAGGATCACGGTGAAGAACTAACCATAGAAGAGCTGTTGAATTTCAGAATAAGCAAGAAAAGATCAGACAGGAGGAATATTCGTTAGGATAAGAAGAGGTTACGGAGGAAGATACTATTTCTAGTGTTATGCTAATACCCATTTATTAAATAAATTGAATTCCTGGTATTTGTTCTGAAGCACTACCCTAACAATGTTATTATAGTCAATAAGGCAATTAATCTTCTCAACAACAATACTATGTCGTACTTTAGAAAAATCATGGAACACAGAAAAAGACAAATTTCTTAAGATTGATTTCTTGTGCGCCAAGTAGACGATAAATCGGGATATGAACCACCTAAAAATTACTGAAAACCACCAAATCAGGCTACAAAGATACAAAGGTCTGCAACCATACTCATGTTGGTACAGTTGTTTGTCCCATGCAGACACGTGAGCAGTTCGTACAAAGGATTTGGTATAGCGCGTATGGTTTGTTCTGTATTGGATCTAAGTCTTTAGTTTTGATGAATAATTTCCCTATTGTTTTTGAGCTGTTTTCGCTACAAATATTACGTCCAATGATATCATCACATATCCATTTGGAATTTTTAATTCTTTGATGACGTCGATCAGCTCATACCGATCAGCACAAATATGAGGTGGAAGTTTGAGATATTATAGTTAGATATGTGACTTAAAATATTTTGAATATGTTTGACGAGATTGTAGGAAGGTGATTCGATGCAGGATACGATCGGCCTATATAATTTAGGTGTGATCCTGTTTGTTTTTAAGGCGGTTTCCCATTGTTTCATCTATCTGTTTCGTAGTGAGTTTGTTTGCTCTATTTGTATTCGTTCTGTTGGATTGTTCTTCTTATATGGCTGAATCTAAAAGAAGGTCTTTGATTTTGCCATCGTAGTCGAGATGGTTCGCAAATGTGAAGCGGACTCCATTATTAATCTTTAAATATTTTAACGATCTTATGATAATATTCTCTAATATTTGTGATTACTATTTAAAAGTGCTTTATCGATAATGTTGTTATACGTGTATATTTGTTTAAACCTTTTATGAATCCCGCGGGTCTAATATTAAACGTTTTCTATACGTTTTTTCTTATCGGCGATAGGCCCTTTAATGGTGGAAATATACCGACGTTAAATAGCGATATAAAGAAAGAAAGGACAAAATAATATTACAAATGACTGTTCTAATCTAAAGGGTTCAAAATGTTTGCGAATACGCATGGTTTTGTGAATACTTTTGTTTCGCCGTTGCAATCATTCCGAAAAGTTTCTAAAAATTTAAAGATTGAACTCGTTTGATCAGCAGATCGTTATATATATATACAGGTAGAGAGGTAGAGAGAGAGAATATATACTTAGAGAAAAAACTTTTCAATCTAATATTTTAGTCTGTTACCTGGCGGTAGATCTGTTCCAAATATATCTAAAGTTTCGTTTCGTGTATCTCCATAAGAAACATCCAATTCACATGGTACTGTTTTTCTCACACGATCACTAGCTGAAATTGTATAAGAATAGATAATGAGTTATGAACCCAACTCTAGGTACAAACTTCATGTTAATTAATTATTATGGACGACAATCAAAATGAACGCGTCATTCTACGTCGTATCTAGTCGGAGACGCCAGCAGCATACGAACATGACCCGAAGAGAGGATATATCAGAGAATAACGCGCTTTGCGCACACCTTGATTTTAATCGATAAGCAGTAGGCATTAGTAATGTATTCAATAGATTTAAGTTTATAATATTCAAGCGGAATCAATCTTTACCTTGCGATGTTGTTCGTATAATTATTAATTAATGTATTAAGAGTTATATATATATATATATAGTCATAAAGTTTTTAAAGCAAATGAAGTATAATTCAATAAATAATACGATTAGCTGAATCTTGTGCCATCGTCCTAAGGTAATAGAACATATGACTCATTGAAACGGAAATAAATGTAATAATTAATTAAATAAATTGCTTAAACTTGGCAATTGTGTAAAAAGTATTAAGTGCTTTGCTAGAAACTTAAAATAAGATTGTAATTAAGAAATGAACAAATTTAAACGAAATCAAAACCTATAATAATAATAATACCTTTATTTGGATTAATATTCGGAATATCAAATTACATTTTCAAATTAAATCTCTAAATTACAACAACTATAATAATAATGATAGTGTTAACTTCTATTAACTTCAATGAAACAAATATTCCATTAGGAACCACTACCAAGGAGCAGAGAAGGCCAATCACCTGGACCCATCACTCCATCCGATTTCATCGTGCATTTTACCAAAAGTGTGCGGTAAATCGAGTCAAGTATTGCTGATATGATACCGCCCCCTACAAGTTACAAGATGAGTGGCAGAAAAATGTGTTCCCAAATTGTTGGCTTTCGATAACAAGCTGTGTTGAATTGCTTAAACAAATCAACGACAATCCAGAATTACTCAGATAACTCATAACTACTGACAAAATATGGGTGTATGAATATGATGTAGAAACTAAAGCTCAATCGTCCAAATAGAAGCAAAAGCGAAAAAACTCGCTAAGTTCACTTGAATGCGAAGATTTTACTCAATTTTCTTGGACATCAATGACATAGTGTGCCATTAGTTCTTGCCACCAGATCTTACGGTGAACCAGGAGAAGTTTCACGTTGTTTAAGCGAAACAATCCGAAGAAAACGTACGAATTTGTGGTAAGAATCCTGATGATTGTACCACGATAATGCACCTGAGCACACTTCAAATTCAAATTCACTTTATTAACGCAATCGATCGCTTATAGAAGTTCAACACTAATTAACACAATACAAGTCTAAGTCTTAAGTGAAATCGATTAAACAATTAAATAATTCAATTAAAATAATTTTATTGAAGAATATATTGATAGTACTACTTTAAGAAGTATATGACTTTTGTTCATAATTAGGTGTGTTAATTATTTCGAAAACTGCATATAGATGTTTAGGAATTTCAAATTAACTTGATAAGGGTAGATACATTTCAGGCATTGGTGGTATGCCTTCTTCTGTACCCTCTGCTTTCACATAGCATCATTGCATTAGCTTATTAGACTAGCGCTTAACTACGTGACACCACCTGGCTTAGTTAATCAATTTGAATATCGTTTTATTTGATTTTTCATACGTAAACTTGTATGCCTAGATTATTATCTAATTAAGACGGCTACTCATCCAAACAATTAGGAATATTGTAATTAGGGACTTAGACAATTAAAGTAACCTTAACCACCACTAAATAATCTCTAGTATTAGCCGGTCGCGCATCTCCGATTGTTATAAGAATATATAGATAGTAGTACTTTAAGAAGTATATAAGTTTTGCAGTTTTCGAAATAATTAACACACCTAATTATAACAAAAGTTATATACTTCTTAAAGTAATGCTGCTACATATTCTTATAACAATCGAAGAAGAGCGACCGGGTAATACTAGAGATGATTAAGGTTAAGGTTACTTTAATTCTCTAAGTACCCAATTACAATATTCCTAATTGTTTGGATGAGTAGCCGCCTTAATTTATATTATCTCACCGTTGGTTGGCTCTTAAATTGCATTTAGTTTCAAGATCTTATGTAATAATATAGGTATACAAGTTTACGTATGAAAAGTCAAATGAAAATATAGTCAAATTGGTTTACTAGGCCAAGCGGTGTCATGTAATGAAGCCTTGGTCGAATGCAATGCAATGAGACTATGTGAAAGCAGAGGGTCCTGAAGGCTTACCAGCAATGTCAGAAATGCATCTACCCTTACAAGTCAATTTGAAATTGCTAAACATCAATATCCAGTTTTGGAAATAATTATTACACCTAATTATTAATTTTATTAAACTTAAGTAAATTCTTAAGCGAATTCCAATTATTGATACTGTATCTGCGCTCTTCGACTTCAGTTATGATGTCTTCATTTAAACTATTATTTTACTTCCTAAAGTTATTTGCTAACTTTCGAGTCACGTGCATTTCGCCGCGTTCACCTTACGTAATGTTATTGACTGCCCAGTGTGGGACCAGACTACACAACATTACAGCAAATTTATTTGTGGATTTTTAATTAAAAATTTTTTCACTACAAGCTCTTAATCCGAAAAGTCTATGATTCGAGTATTAGTAATAGCCAGCAACGCTTCGAGAAAGAATACATTTTCCAAATAATCGTTTCTACGACAATAAAAGTAATTCAAACAGTTGAACATCTTCACAAACACTTCCATTAGCATGAACCCACACTCGCGGAATATATGTTGTGCTGTTCGTGAATTTTTGGCAAAAAAAACAACACCGTTATGATTCCGCATCATCTTGCGTCTCTTTTCTAATCCCAGATGATTAAAAGGAGCATGAAAGGACAATTTTTAGCGATATTCACGAGATCAAGATAGAATCGTTCAAACAATTAAACGCCATATCATATCGAAAATTGAATTTTAGATTTGATTCTAAGAGTTGGAACAACGCTGGAAAAGGTGAATTATGTCCAATGGGGATAACTTTGAAGGGGATAATATTAAAATTGAAGAGTAAATAATGATTATTCGAAAAACATTACTTATAATAAAGAATAAGAATAAATTTATTGAACAATATATATTAATCAATTTCAAGAGCACCTAAGCTTGTGTGCGCGCTTACAATATCATTACACATTATATTGTTCTTTAATTGTATTGACATATTCATTTATCTACTTAATTTACGTTTAATTTATTTATTGTGTTAATTATCAAAAAAAAAAAGAAGAAATGATAGGAAGTGAAATTAAACTGTAATGTAGCATGTAGTGCAGGTGTGATTTGTATTCGGTGTGCGTAGATTTATTAGACGGCGAGGGCTGTGAGAGTGTGTTCATCAGGTGATTGCGATAAGTTGGTATGACTCAACGGTATGACTGAATTTGTTGGCGTGATGTCAGAAGGTATTTATTACATTTCTATCCATGTTATGGTTCAGTACATGGAATTGAACCTCCTTGTAAAATAACTTGGTTGTTATTATTTAGGGGGAGTAAGTTGTATTATTTAGGTCCCAAAAAGATGAGGCTTCCCTTATCATTGAGATATTGGGTTTTATGTATACTATGTACCGTTGGACTTGGGTTCTAGTATTATTAATAGTTACAGTATATGTATTGCTTAGCTTGTACATTCTACTGTGTTCCTATATAATATAGATATCTTATATTAGTGGTTCCAGTATAAGTGTTGAGTGGTATAGCCGTGGTTTTTTATATATGATCTTAATCAGGTTTTTTATTGATGAGCTTAATAAAGAAGTTTCTAATCGTCGATATTCGTTGTTGTAAAGGCCACCCCATGCTGTTATTCCATATCTAATTATTGATTCAGCTAACATAGAATAAACTAATCTTAAATTGTCTCTATTTTAGATGTCTTTTAGTTAATTAAATTTGTATATTAGTTTTCTTAATCTGCTTATTAGGCTATTTACGTGGCTATCCCATCTTAAATGCTGGTCTAAAATGATTCCTAGATATCGTAAATTATTAACTTTATTGAGTATTAAGGTACAGTTACAATTGTTTTGTGTTGCAATGCATTCATCTCTATTGTGTATTAGGAGAGTACTAAATGAAAGTAAGTCATCTTTCGTGGGCGAGAAAGCTATGAAGTTCGTTTTCTAAGTATTAAGCTATTACTGATGTTTGTCAAGCCACCTTTTACGTTTTGACAATCCTCTGAACGCTAGATTGTTTGTCTTCTCCAATGTGTCAGAGCTAAATAAAAGTACTGTATCATCTGCGTATATAACGAGCTTTCCTCTTAAGTTACAAAGATTATTAATAAATATAAAAAGAGAGTAGGTCCCAATACCTACCTTGAGGAATGTCTGTATTGATTTTATGTTCAGCGCTACAAGTGCCATTTATAATTACCGTTTGCTTACAGTTAGTAAGAAAGTTAGAAAACAATTGCAGCGGAGAGCCCCGAATTCCACACTTTTCTGAAAGCATGTCATGCGGTACCGTATCAAATGCTATCTATAAATGTAGCCAGGCATTTTTTGTTCGCATTAAGTTGGGTGGAGATTATCTTACATATTTCTAAGATTGTATTTTCAGTGCAAAGACCTTCTCTAAACCGTATTGATTTTCAGAATGTATATTGTGCTTTTTTAAATAATCTCTTAGACGAGCCTTGAGACATTTATCAAAGATCTCTGCTATGTGACTTATATTACAGAAATGGGATGGTACTAAGGTTTGTTACCTCCCTTATGTATCAGTATCACACTTGCTGATGTAAATTGACTAGGTACTAATGCAGTCATCATCATCATCAATCAGCTTATAAGTTTGTCCACTGCTGGACGTAAGCCTCCCTTAAATGCTTGCACAGCTCTCTGTTCTGTGCACTTTGTATCCAGTTTGTCCTTATGCGTCGTAAATCGTCGGTCCATCTTGTTGGGGGACGCCCCCTGCTTCTAAAGGCATCTTGTCTGGGTGTTCACTCGGTAATTCGTATTGTCCACCTATTATCGGTCATTCTCGCAACATGTCCCGTCCAGTTCCATTTTAAGATGGTTATCCTTTCCACAGCATCTTGTACTCCGGTTCTTCTTCGGATTTCTGTATTTGGGG
>WYDF02301218.1:0-29119 GCA_009867245.2 Adranes taylori
ATATATATATAACTCGTCGTCTACACGCTCGGTTTTATTGTTGCTTTAGCCTCAAATTGCTGTAGTAAAACAATAACGTGTGGATAATAAATTGGGTGCCTTGCTTGGCATTGGGAAAGATTTGAAAGATTGTTGATATGTTAGAGTGACCATTTTTTTCCGGAGCATAGATTGATAACATCATATTAAGGAAGGAATATTTAATTTGCATGAATTGCAATAAACAATGTCTTGCGAAAATCAGCTATAATTACAGATCACACAATATAATCTAATTTTAATTATGTGTATTGTACAAATACACTCAAGCAGTTAATAATTGCGGAGCAGACATCCGAAAATCGAAATTGAAAAAGACTCACTAGCAAATGATCGCATTCTAAGCGAGAAACTGCTCCTCCCGAAAATATAAGCACTACATAATTTTATTATTAATCATTAATTGTAATTTTGTAACAACTTTTTCATACTTCAAAAAATCTACAAAAAATCTACAAAGAGCTACAAAAAATCTTGAAATTGCAAACATTCATGAATCCCACAGTGCGCATATGTCTGCATATATGTTATATGAAAGATATTTTAATAATACGAAATCATTTTTATTAACATCACATTAATGTGATCAGTTTTACATTTTTTAAACAAAAATTTAGTACATAAAAAATGTTAAAGTCCGGTTTTAAAAAATAATACACAGTACTATCAAAAATCAACAAAATTACATTAATATAAAAAATTAGTCCTTCTTATCGCTCTTTTGTATGGAAAAATCTAATCTAACATATATAATAACGCTTAAAAATATTAGATATAAAGCAATGGCAATCAAAATCGGCTCATGCAATAATAGAAGTGGCGACCATTCATAAGTGATTTCTATATTTTGAATATGATGTTCGACCAAATTTTGCTTGCTGAGGCGTATCACTTGTCTGCCTAAATTATCCAAAAATTTATATGCAACGCCATCCTGATGTCTGGTTACTTCGTAAGGCAATGTTATTTTAACATTCAGCACACTCACAGGCAGGACAATAATTGTTTCCAAATTTTCCACGTGCATATCATCAAAGACGTGATCAATTAGACGCATCTTTAAACTATATTGACCATTACGGATCTTAAATAAATATTGATAACTTGGAACACTGTAACCTAACATATAAGAACTCTTCCAACCACCAAATAATGGAAACCTGGGTTTTAATTCCACATCAATCCAATCTTTTCGGACTCTAACTTGTGATGTTGATATATTACCGTTACTATCTCTGTAATATATACTATGTGCTGCTGCAGGTAGAAGTGTATGATACGATTTAATGCTATGCAAATTTGTTGCACTATCTCTTTGATAATCATAACGCGAAAACGATCCTTTTAATATAGCACCAGTATGTACAATTTCAATATTTTCCTGTATAGCTATATTGCCCCAATGAGATATTTCAATCAATCTTTCCATATTAGTTACAGTTAAAAATGGAGAATTATTTTCAAAATGCACTACCATCTGATCAATAGACAATGGCTCTACATCATTATAGGGACCATACGTAATAGTAGTATCAGACTGACTCACAGGTTTCAACTTGCTATAATTTTCAATGCTTTTAGGGCCCAAAGTAACTATACTTGTTTGCCTAACAGTCTTATAAGGAGAATAAAAATAATGATTACCAAAGTATCTTACCAGTTGCTTTTCTTTTTGAGTTATACTATTAGGGTACGGTTGCAATGCTTTGGTAAGAACATATTCTACTACAATAGTTGCTGTTCTGTCCTTCGTCAAACCTTGTTTCAATTTTATTATGTAGGCATTCAATCCTGCTTCTTTATTTGGTATAATCTTAAGTTCGTCTTTCAACGCATCTTTTGCAACAATGTAAGACAAGTTTCCGATTAAATTTGGTTCAAAATAAAAATGAATGTTACCAATTCCATCTTTGCCGGTGTTTTCTAAGGTTATAGAATCAGTTATTTTAATGAGTTGCGACGTTAGATCAATGATCCGTTCCACATTCTTATTAACAATATTTGAATTGATAGTCTCTAAACAGTTTGTCGTAGTAATAATAAAGAATAACACAGATATTATTATCATTTTCAAATTTTCCAATACGAGCATTACATGGAAACACCAGGAACACGTAACCAATAAATCAGAATAAATTGACAGATATTATCAAATATGTCAAAACTAACATACAAAAGTCACCTTCAAGTCTTGCGCCATAGGCGGCGTTCAGGGAAAAACTCAAAGAAAGCCCTGCAGCACAGTGCTGCAGCTAAATGATGTTATTCCATAAACTACGTTAACAACGTTGCAGTCACAATATTTTTAATAAATTAACATAACCTAACTTCAAACAAACTGAAGCGAAACCAAAATAGATAGACTTTTATTACGTTTTATATTGAAGACGAGTTTATTGGTCATAATACATAATTCACTTATTCTTCTGTAGTTTAAATTCTAGATTGAATTCCTTGAAACTCCAACATTAATGAGTGGTGTGTACCTTCCATACTTATTAGCATTTATTTTCTCATTATTCCAGCGCTTTAGTAAAGCAAAAAAATATATACTGTAAAAATGGCAGACCGCTTGAAGAAATCGCTACAAAAATGACGTAAGTTTTGCTCTTTTAGGTAAATGCTGAATTACAGCTCTGAACGTGGGCGTAGACATTGCATCATATTAAAGATTCTGAATATTCAGATTGTATTGCATTTATAATATATGGAATAGTCAGGAATACCATATAATATATGGAATTAATTGTGTTGTTCTTGAGTTGAATTTCATATTATTACTTATTGTTAAATTTTTTATTTACAGGTATTTCAATTATCATTTACATGCAATTTTTTATTTACAGGAATTAATAATTCACTTTCTGTTGCCAAATTCACATTTTCAATGTGGAACAACCATTTTCTAAATATTCAGAATAAACTAATATGGATTACAACCTAGCTGAACTTAATGAGGATGATTGTGATAATCAACTGTGTTGATCACAGATCAAATTATTTATTTCATTTCAGTTCAGATTATCCACATACAAATGTTAAGATTGAACAGAAATAGATATTGCATAATATAATTATCATGTAAAGTACTTACAATTATAATTATTATTAATACAGTTATTGAAGTTAGTAATGTGTTTTAATATATAACACAGACGTACTTTCCTTTCGGGAAAGAACGTTACATGACGACTCGTAGTTAAAAAATGTGTAGTAGTTAAAAAATGTGTCAGATGATTGTGCATGATCACATGATTGACTCTCAAAGGTGAAATTGTATGTAGTATATAGTCTAAAAGCAACAGTGGGATTCAGAGCTTTGGGTGATAATTGATTGTAATTCTCCCATGAAAAACAAAATACGATTTCCACTTACCGTCGAGAATGAAAATCGGAAGATGTTCGCTACGTTTTGTTTTTCTTTCAGTTTGTTTTAGCAAATTAGCTATCTTCAGCACACAGATTCAACGTCTATCACACTGAAAAACTAATTAAGTAAACTAATTGTGGTTATTAGGTAGTGATTTCATATTTTTATACTGATTCCTGAAGGAAGATTTATCAAATTGTCTGCCAAAAATTTTAAAAATTAATAGTGAAAATTTATATTTAAGCAAAAAGAAAACAAGATAAAGTCTTGTTTAACTACTACGTTTTCTAACATAACTTATCTTTAATAACCTTTTTATACAACATATATATATTCCAATAAATTGGTAGGAGGACATCGAGCCACATTATTTTGAGTAGCATAGAGGTTTGTCATATCTGTCATTTTTTCATAAATATTTTCAGTAATGTAACGGTAGAAAAAATCTTTAGACGATGGTAAGTCTACTACAAGTGGGTCTTTATCATTTATATCTTTCCACAAACTTTCTCTTGTTTCATATTGCACATTATCCATCCATACTATATTCTTCTTTTCAGTGAGGTTGCATTCTGTATAAAATTTTTCGATTTGCAGCTTTTTATTGCCGATAGTAAGTTCATCTCTTTCCTCATCATCGATATCGTCAACTTCCGGTTCAATGTCGTTACATTCTTCCCCGCATACTCCCCCATTTACCTCTAAAGTTATAAATTTGGCGAGATCATCTAAATTATCATCTTCCTGATCTGAAGCGGTAAACTGCATGTTATTCTCATCAGATAAATAATCAATATCTGACAAATTGTCGTTTTCAATAATTTCAAGCAGTTGTTCATCCGTAAGATACTTATTTTTAAAAGTTGCTATGTTCTAAAACAAAAACCTTCATTTCACTAGACTTAAAAACAATTTAGTTCTAACGTACTCAAAATAGAATGATAAATAACAATATTCCATAGTACATTTCTCATTTCACCATGTATATCGCACAATTTTTTGCATATACTGTTTTTGCCCCTCAACAGGGACATAATTTTGTGATCTAAATTATTACATTACTAAATTATTTAATTATCTGAATAAGATTACTACTTTCAAATTTATTGTTTAAACTTACCGTATAAACTGTTACAACATGAACTTTCTTTTCAAAGTTATAAACCACGAAACAAATGAACGAAAAATGCACAACCGACTTACACAGTTCCAGTTCTCTTTTGCAAACATGGCTAGTCATCTATAAAAGTTAATTAAAACGTCCATAGGTGGCGCGCAGAAATTGCATATACTTCACTATACATGTCATATATACAATACAATTTCAAATAACGTCAATACAACTGTTAGTTGAGCGCTAAGTTCTATTTCTATTGATTTACCTCATGAAGGATAAATCCAGTGAAATGGTTAATAAGATAGCCTGCTCGACAGTCAGCGGTAAAAGAACAGTCCTCATCAAAAATAAAGACACTAATCAATGTATAAAGTATATTTATAAAGTAAAATGTAAATTAGTAAATCACACATTACAATAAGGCACTCGTTAATTAAAGTACTAAAATTTAAAACGTTTAAGTAGAGATCCTATATAATGAAGAGTTATTTGTCATTTAGTAAATGTTTTTACAAATTTTTATTTCTGTAACAATTTCATTGTATATAACTACTTAACAGAGGTATTTAAATAAATATCTTGAATAGATGTTACAGCCAAACGCGCGTTTAGCTTTATTTGCGCATTTGTACGTAATGAAAATCGAAATTAATTTAATGATCATAACTTAGACACAGTGGTTGAAACATTAGTTCTAAAAGGAATTCATTGCTATTACTCAAAAAGTAATGAAATATCATTACAATTCTTTGTGAAGTAATGCATTACAATTGCTCATTATTACAATAAAATAATACGAATTACTTTAGATAAACAAACAATTAAAAATGTTACAAAAAAAACCAAAAATATAACAAAATGGGCAATAAAGATGAGTGGTTTTAAATTAAATCATTTCTTGCAACCAATGTACACATATTTATCTGATTGTCGACACCAATAATAAGTTCCTTTTTGTTTGAATACGTCAGATGCGTATTCTAACCGTAAATTCAGACAGGTACACAACTATCTTAGATCATTTTTTCTGTCTACAACATTTTTTAAGGCATTGTCTGACCAACAGTGCAACAATATAGGAATAGTGTCTATTTTGATTCTATAGATACAGGAAATCTACATGGTGAATACAAAGTTATCAGTTATAATTCTGCTGTTATTAATGAAGTGACAACAATGAAGTTACTAATTATTCTAGAATACTACAACATTGAAACAGATAATAATATAGGTATTCACGCCCAGCGTTGTTTTCAATGATAAATAAAATTCTTCGGTTTTTTATAGAATATAATATATTTAGTATCTCTTTTTGCTATATCAGTCGACGTTTCGACTTATTAGTTTTTCAGTCATCATCAGGACTATGTACAACAATTTTAAACTTGTTACTATTGATAATGATTTACTTAACATTAATGTTAAGTTGTTGTTTCTAGTCCTGATGATGACCTAAAAACTTAACATTAATGTTAAGTAAATCATTAGTCATCAATAGTAACAAAAGTTTAAAATTGTTGTTTCTAGTCCTGATGATGACTTTAAAACTAATACGCCGAAACGTCTACTGGTGAAGCAAAAGAGATACTAAATATATTGTATTGTCGAAAAGACCAAAGAATTGTATTTATCATTGAAACAGATTTGTACAATAAGTTTAACATAATACAAGACAATATACGCCATAAGTAACAACCCTGGAAGTATCAATAGACATAGAAGTACACAGTAGAATTCGGCTATATGTAATCCACATTTATGAAGTACGGGTAGAGGTTTCTGAAATGATACATGTGACATACCAAAACGATTCAAAAGTACCAGAATGCAATAGTAAAGGTTGTAATGAATTGAGTATTTATGTGAGTCCGACTGATTTAAGAAGAATTCATGAGTACAGATTATCAAATGAATTTTAAGGCATATCGAGAGGTAGTATTGTTCTTCAAATTTTAACGTAATTCTAATATGTATATGTACAACAAATAATATTTATTATATTAGATTTGAGTAAAACAAGTCGCAAACTGTTTATTCGGACTTTCAAATGTATATAGATGTTGACTCATTTAGAGGAATGTTGTTTAATGAACGAAGATAATGAAATTATGGCAACCAACATAGTATCATTTAATTAAATGTAAACTAATATCTAACACAAATAGTAAACATTTTTAAATATTTCAATCGGTGCATGAGCAGTTGTTAAAATTTGTGGTTTGTACATTAAAGTAATAAATAAGAATAAGGATACCCAGATATATGTATATATTTTGTTTTTTGGTGTCCTTGGCTACTTTACTATTACTACAATTTAATAATTATTCGCAAAAAAATATTTCTCATCTCCATTTGTAGATTCCTAGGTTTTTATTAATGACACTAGAAGATTCATTAGTAAAATTGTTTATTACATTATCGTGTTTGATTTGTAATAAAAATCAGAAAAGATTAAGAATTGATGTTTGATATAATTAAATGACAATCTGAAACCAAAGTTTGGGATAAATGGTCTAAATACTATATAATAAATTTTAATTTTGATGACAATTCAATGTAATATCAATTTCTTATATAATAAAGTATTAAACTTTAGAAAAATGTTTGTTCTTATTCAAATTTTTATTCATATTAATATTTTTATTCATATTGATGTACATATTGCAGTATGCAATACTTATGCTTTCTTTACACATTTGACTTCTTAAAATTTTACTTTATAGTTATATAGGCTAAGCACTATTTACTATAAAAAAATGTACTATAACAAATATGGAAATTATAACTCGTACGGATTTATTCGGTTATTAAATGAATTTAAAAATTAAAGTGAATTCGATAAAAAATATTTGTATTTAAAACCACAATTCTAACAAATGTTCATACATGTAATGATACATAATAAGCCAATCTTACTTTTATACAAGACATAAGTAGTCATGTCATTTTGGATGTAAATCTCTCAACTCTGGATAAAGTGAAAGATAGAAGATAAATTTTATTTTATTCTAATTTATCTGATTCTAAGGCAATGGTCTCAAATATTCTTAACCTTCCAAGAAACATATGTGATGTCCATTTTTTTAAAGTTTGGCGATCATTCTGAGGTACAATAATAAGTTCTCTATTGAAAACTACTGTTAAATGTTAGCTGATCTGAATATCATTTTAAACTGTAAATAAGCAACTCAAACAAATATCTCACTCATCAATATCTACAAACAAACAAAAAATCAAAATTACTCAAAGAATGTTAAAAATTTGAAATCTCATAACTTCAAACATAAATACTCATATTTTGCTGATAAATGTCCAAAGCTGATACATATACTAACTTTCCCAATGGCATGACTACTTTTTCTGCTTTAAACAAATAATTTATCAATCTTCTGATTTCAAAATATCATCATGTGAGTTTAAATCAAAATCATCGCTTGTTATACTACTTGTTACACTATCGTTTCTTTCCCTATTAACTAGGACATTTAAACTTTTCGATAAAATTTGATCAGTTTGGTTCACACTATCAGTATATACTTTATTGGACAAAACATCGTTAGTACAAACTGATTTATCATCAATACGACTATTATCATTTGACTTATTGATGCTGTCTTCACTGTTAGATGTAAAATCTTCTTCATATGCGTCAAAGTCTACACATATCTTATCTAACTCTTTCAAATTCAATTTCTCTTTCATTTCTTTATCTCTATATAATGATGGTAGTGATGGTAAATCAGCTAGAGAGGTTAATGATGATTTACCTTTAAATTTTTCACTTTTTTGTGGTGATAAGACTTTTGTATCTCTTAAAATAGGTGGAGAAAAATCTCCTTCTGTTAGCGTGATATCTATAATACTCTCACTCTTGGGCAAATCGTTAATATTTATATTTAAAGCACTATTTAAATCTACTACTAGAGTGGTTTTTCCATTTTCTTTAATATGTTCAGAGTTATTTATGTAATCACTAGTTTCAGAAACCATTTTATCAGATATGCCATTAATATATGGTTTATTTGTATTAATTGTTGAATTACTTACATTAAATGTTTCATTTAAAACATTTTGCCCCCGTTTATTATGAGATTCGTGATTTGATGGCTTTAAATTTTCATATATTGAAGTTTCACTTTCATCGTCACTTTTATAATTTACAATACTTACACCTAAATCAGTACCATTAATTAAATTATCATCTTGAGCATGTTTACTTCTCTGAGCAATTTCGATTAATTGTAATAATAACGGGACGGAACTGTTACATTCAATCTGTAAATCCTGGATAATTTTATCTCTGCCTTCATAAATGTATTTAGCGCCAAGGTATGTTTCTGGATCATACACTAATATTGTATTATCCAAATTAAAAAATTCTAAAAATTCGCGTACAATACAAAACATTAGGCGTCCATTACTAGTTTCAATTTGAGTTTTGATTTGATTATTCAAAAATGGCTTTTTTTTCTGCAGCATTTCATCTTCGTCAAGTGCAAGGAATACACAAGCTCTCAGTTGTGCCTAAATATGTAAAAAAGGTTAGTCATGACTATATAAATGATTGACATAAGTATTTCTTACTCTGATTTTAGCTAAAGAACCATTTGATTCTAAAGTCTGTATTAAGAGATCTTTTAGTTCCACATCAGTCTCATCTTCTGCAGACATTTTATGTAAACTTTAATTCTGTTGAGGTAAAAATTCAAACTATGTTTGTTTCGTTTAACTCGTAGAAGTATGAACAAAAATAAACTAAAATATCAAAACAATTTTTCTGTTTACTGTTAGAGGTTATGAAAATATATTTAGGATAGTTAGTAGGTTTTAGTAATATGTAGTTTACTGCAATTTAGTGTGTTTAGTGCTTTAACTGTCAATTTTAATAGTTTATAGCGTTTTCTATTCGACGGACCTTGGGTACACTGAATTCAGTAGTAGTACAATGTCAAGCTGTAAGAAGTCATGAATTCAAGCTGTAAGAAGTCAAGCTGTAAGAAGTCATGAAAGTCACTAGTTCTTTACCAAATGGAACATAATTAGTGTCAAAGTACGGAAAAATATCGATCATGAAATATTTGTTACTATGGTTTAAGTACTTTTAATGCTTCTACAGCGCAGGAATATTTCCTGAAGAAAATAATGTGATAAACATTTAAATGAGTATTACGATTAATGACGCCATGTTTCTGCACTGACAGGGAAATGAAGTGTGACCACGGTGTAAAAAGTTACACTCGGTGCAAGCAGATCTGCACTAATCGACTGAATTTAGTGCAGATCGTGATGATGGGTATACCAATATTCGTACGAAGTAATAGGTATTAGAAAGATATATGATTCATGTTTTCAGATTTTTTTCTATTTCACCTTAGTACAGCTCTTGTATTCAAATCACTCCAAACTGTTCATACGTAATTCGAAGAACGGGTCATAAGGAACAATTTACGGAAAATTTAAAACAAAAAATTTCCTGGGTGAAATATTTAAAAGAATAATGAATTTTTCCACTGTTCTTCTAGAATAGTGGAAATATTTAAAAGAATAGTCTATTTGTACGTACGTACGTATGTTTCAGAATAACTTCTACCCTATTGGACCGATTTAGATAAAATTTGGTAGACAGGTCTGCATAATGAATCCGCAGAACGATTTTTTGATTTTTTTATGAATCCAATATGGCTGAAATGCGCCATTTTTTCGCGCTTAATTCTCTCAAAAATTTTCTATACTTCGCAAAATTTCAGGGTCAGTTTAACCCTGAAATTTTGCATACCGAGAGTATGTTTTATCCTGTATCGAAAAAAATCCTGTATCGAAGACTTGGCCACGTTGCCAAGTCTTCTTAACTCGACGTTGCCGCGTTCAACGTTTGACAAACTTTTCGATATAGCTTAGGAACTATAAAAGATAGAACGCTCGAATAAACTTTATTGTATAGGCTACCAAAAGACCCTTCGATTCTATTTTAAACATTTTTTTAAATTAAAATTTTACTTATATGCAGGCTGTATTTTTTTGGCGGCCATTTTCTCATGAACTAGACATGTAATTTTGATAAAAAATTTTGTGACGAAAGATCCTTCAATACTAAGAGGATATGCAAAATATAAAAGAATCTCACACGTAATCTTGGGAATAATGTGACCTTGAATAAAAAATGTACAACCCTAATTATCCCAGTTCCTATGAAACTTGAAAAATTTGGAGCATTTATGTAAGATCAAGGGACCTCAATTTTGCCTTTGAGAACAGTTGAAAATACCGTATCAATTTTAAGGAATAAATATTTTTTTCAAAAACTTTTTAGTAACACCCTTTATTTTTTCTTATTTTTGGTAGTACTTGTGATTCCCTTTACAATGATACCACATATAATGAGTCTAACTCTTATAGTTCCAAATATATAGACCCTAATAGCTTTAAAAATTCTTCATTAGTTACTACGGTAATAGATTATCAATAATAATACGTATGCTATGTATTGACTAATGCACGTGGACACACAATGCAAGTGATTGACAATTGTTTTTATTTTTCAAATCTATCGTACATCTATTGGTATTTATTTTCCCACAGTCATGCCATATATTTTTAAATTAAACAAAGTCGATTGGTTTTAATTTGTATTACATTATATTGGAGCTTTAAATAAATACTGCGTGTTGGTATAAAAAAATTATTATCCAAGAAATATACCATGGTCATACAATTTTTTTAGGGTTTGATAAATTTCATAGAAGTTATTTGAAAAACCAAAAAATTATACCTAAAATAAAAAATCCAAAAACAAAATATAAATTTTAATATAAAATTCAGCCTGCATATGTTCCTGATCGCAAAACTCGATCGATTGACTTGAAACTTTCACTCAAATTTTTACTACATTAAATATCTCGGTTCCTATAATAGTTGAATAAATTAAACTCCAAGGGAAAGTGTAAGCTCCAGTTTAGCATTTTCACCACAACTGTTGCTTTACTCCAAATGCCTAGCCACGGCATCCAAAATTTATAATTAGTCTTAGTACAGGCCGTAAAATAGTTTCAATTTGTGGATCTAAAATTTTTATTTCTAACTTTTTCCGTATCTATAATATTGTTAAGTATACCTACTGCAAAGTGAAAGTGCATGATACAAAATTTTATAGAATCATTATCATGAACATAGTTACGCACATAGGGATTTCTCGCTTTACCATTAACTCCCTTTACAAATATTAATAAGGAATTAAATTCTCTGGCCCAATTGAATTAGTTTTATTTTTATAAATAAAATATCTCGTCCGTTCTGTCAAATATAATATCATATTGAAACATTTTCCTGCATACGCAATGGTACACAAGTTTTTTTCATCCTTTCTTCGTAGAAATCAAGTAATTTAAAAAATGTAATTTTTGAGAATCAAAGTACTTCCGAACAAAGTTATCCATTTATAACGCCCTCTAACAGTCGCCTATTTTAAGAATCTTCAAAGCAGCACAAAAAAATTCCGCCGCGTTTTTGAGAAAACAGTACACGAAAAATATTTTTTGTCAGATTTGGATTCTAGAATATTTCAAATAGAACTAGACGCGGTACAGATAATCATTCATTAAGCTACAATAGTCTCAGTTTATAAGACTCATAAAAAATATATCTTTTTTCACATCAATTTTGGATCTAAGAGTTGTTCATTGCGCAAAAATCTGGACTTCGACTGGCCAAATTAGTCTAATAGCTTAGGAGAAATCACAATATCGTGCCCCAAAATTTTCAGACGACCTAGTCCTATCTGCCCTTACATACATGTTTGGTAGTTAATTAAGCTATTTCGTCCAGATCAAAATAAACAAAGAACTGTTAACATTACAAAACTAAAACTATATTAAAAAGGAAACAATACAAGATTTCATTATAAAATTGAAATAAACATCATAATGCTAAAAGGAGCATTAATATGACTAAGAAAATAAGTCGTGAGTTAGACGAAAACATTCGTAAACATTTTTATCTTCTTCCAAAATAAAATTATTTAATCCGCGAAATAATTTTGCGGCGCTCGGTTGCGCTTCGTAGATATTTTTTAATTCGAGAATAAACTCTTTAATGTCTCTGATATTTTTATACTTTCTCAACGCTTCCATGAAAGCCGCATATTGATCATTAAGGCAACTCTTTGCCATTTTAAGAAAATCTTCAGTAGATTCGTTTAATGTTACACTTGCATTAGTTCGAGGCGTATTTGATATCAATTGAATCTTTTTCCGTTTGAAAGCGCCGCTACCTGAAGGCTCTAAATTACCTAAAACTAACCTTTTATTGTATGATGAAACAGGTGAGTTAGTTAAATCAATATTATTTTCAGATCTGGAGTTGTGCATTTTATTCTCTGTTTGACTAGGTTGTGTGCTACATGATAAAGCAGAACTTATCAATTTAGTACTATTTTCGGTCGTATTTGATGTTTGGCTACTATTGTCATAAGAGATATCAGAATTTTGTGAATCGCAGAGAGTTTTCGAATTATATTTTGCAGAAGCTATTTTAAAGAAAATATTTAATTCTCTTAATGTGTCTCTTATATGAAGCGATTGAATACGATGCCTTAACCACATAGATAAATTTTTTTGTATACTTCCATCCTGGAATCTACCATCCATAAATATAATAGCTCCATAATCATTTTTATGACGAATAACTCTACCAATAGCTTGATTTACAGCTTTAATCGCTTCTAGATTATACCATTCATCGCCGTTCAAAAACTCAGAATTCTGGGATTTGCAAGTATTCATATACTTTCTTTTAAGTATCACTTTTGGTTCAAATAGAGAAGGATAAGGCAATCCTATGATCAAAGCAGCTCGACCATTCGCATCTGCAAAATCCAGACCCTCTGAAACTTTACCACGACAGACTCCCATAAATATGGCGCCTTTATTGTCTGAACTATTCGCCAAAGCACTAAACTGCTCCATAGACTCTTGTAATAGACGTTTCTGTCGAGGCTCAACAAATATTGTCTTTTGACTAGAAATACTATTCCATGTTCCATCAATTTGCCATTTATTTTGACATTGTGTCATGACCGCATAAGATGGAAAGAAAATAAGTAATCCATTAGGAATCACTCGTGCTAGATTGCTTATAGTGTTACCCAATGATTTAAGGTAACGTTCGTTATCTCGATTCTTGTAAGTACACCTCAGAGGTTCTCCGTCAAAACCTTTGCTGATTACACGAACACAAACTTGATCATTTTGAACAATATGAGGATTCTCGAGACGTACATTAACTGTCATTTCTAATTCTGCAATTAATGGATTGAGTGGTGCCAATGTACCGCTGGTAAGTATTACACACTGAACACCTGCAAAATTAAAGAAACATATCAAACATAATTGACAATACGTCGCCCCAATAAATGATTATTATTCCTTCCCTATATAAAACGGAAAGCCAAGATTCAAAGGAAAATTGTTAATAACTAATAGAAATATTGGTATACAGTCGTAAAAGTAAAAAAATTTTTTTATTGCAAGTTAGGACCTTTTGTTATGCAAAATTTATTTAAGCTTTTAATTTAATTTAAATAATAATATTAAAGCTACAGTTACGAATTAATTTGCAATGCAGATATATTAAATTAAAGCATGAACGCTTAAGTTGTAACATTTAGTTGGCTTATAACTAATGTGAATTTGTAAGTACGTTTTCAGTGTCTAATTAAAGCTAATCGCTTTTGGTATTCGTAATAGAACGTAAACCAGTTTAAAGACCAAATGAACAAAAAACAACAAACCTCGGTCCAAAAGTAATTTCATTCCAAATCCTGGACTAAAACACCAGAAACTCAAGATTCTGTTTTCAGATTTTTTCGAAGAAACTTTTTTACTAAACCAATTTTTGTTTTTGTTTTTATCAACTTCTTCAACTTGTATATGAACACGATAACATCTCTTAACTTTCTCTATAAATTCATCAGTGTTCTTTGCATATGCGATCCTTAGAAGATCTGCAAATAAAAGTAAACCATTTCCGCTTTTCTGAAAGGGGCTTTCTTTTGTTGTAGAGATATATTGAACAATATAGTCAATTTTCCGAATAATTTCATTTGCATTTTCATGAGTTATAGATGCTTCTTCCATAAGTTTATAAATAAAATCCCCTTCATGCGATGTACCTTCTTTTGGACTAGTTATAGGTATTTTATCTAAACAATTCTCAAATTTCAGTAAAATTTCTTTTAAATCACATAATTCTTCTGGAGTAAAATCTGGAGCATCTCTACCATCCAAATGTGGCATCATTTCTCCATTTTCCAAGGCATGAGATGTAGCTTTCATAAGTAGTGTGAGTTCTTCTATACATAATGAAATGTCGGTGGACTGGATTTGCATCGAAGCAGATTCCTCACACATATGTTCGACATTATGAGCTTCGTCAAGAATTACAACAGTATTACTTGAAATATGAACTCCTAATGCCTTTCTCATCTTTGGATCTAGTAAATAATTATATGGCATAAATATTAAATCAGCTCTCTGCCTCAATTCTTTGGACATATAATATGGACAAAATTTGTGTTTGGTTCCAAATTTAACTAAATCTTCGATATCAATCACAGACTCTTGTTGCAAGACTGGATTACTTTTCTGCTGTTCAACTTTAGAATAGTACATGCAACTTGATGTTTTTATCTTTAACTGGCATAAATTCGTAATTAGAGAATTTGTTTCCTCTTTTTTAACTTCAGGATGTACACACATTTGTTCTCTTGAACCTATAACGCAGGCATTCATATAACGATAAGACGTTTTCTTTAATTCCTGCATAGCTTGTGATAACTGACTATGCGTTCTCGACGCGTATATTATTTGAGGCATTCCAAATAATTTATTAAATTGTTCTACTTCCTCAAATTTTTGTGAACTTGAATTTAATTGATGTTTATTAGAAATTTGTATATTTTGCGCGGAATAGACTGCCTTTTGCTTTTCAAGCCACCCTAGCGTTGCACAAAGCAAAGATAGAGTTTTCCCTGTACCTGTGGGACTTTCTAACACTCCATGTGAATTGTTTTGTAGACATTCGATGATTTTCTCCATGTAATTTTTTTGAATATCGTACGGTTTATATGGAAATTTTACAGGTATTCCTCTTATTTCAACCTCATACATTTTCTTTTTAATACTTTTTATCACGTTTTCATTTGAAACGAAAGAAAATTAACAACACTAATAAATAAGTATATTTTATATACTTTTTAGCACTTCTTTAGGTGAAAAAGACAATAAAGAAATAGTAACTATAATATTATGAAAACTATAATATTTAGTTAGATTTAAAGGCTTGTTCTGCCATTAATTAACTATATTTAACGAACTTCTTTACTTCATTCTATACTAACCTTCTTCCTCTTCAAAATTTTTTTTGGGCTTGACACTAGGCCACCAAAATTAAATCTACAGCCCTGACCTGGCGCAACCGTTAACTGCAAACCCATTCCGGATATAACAAATTTTGTATAAAAACAAATGCATTCTACGAAGCACGTTTTCACATAAAAAAACCATAGCCAAGATTTTACAAAAATTAACGCAAATATGACTAATTAAACTATTATACCACATCAGTTACACATTTTATTGGTGTAGCCATTATTATCCGTTTATTAATTTTTTATTTTATATAGATTATGGTTACGTATAAAAGCACAAAGCATATAAAAGCACAGACTCCTATACTAACCTAATTATGTTGTTGTTGTTGTAATACATCGAACCCGGGACTCTACGGTGGAAGTCATGTATCTTATCCACATCGCTACGGCAACCTAATTATGAAGTGATTTAACGTCAGTAATTGACGTTCCGTCAGTTATTTTACTCCATTGCGCTCCTGTACGCCACCAAGAAACAATCTATTTAAAATCGCATTATTTTTCCATAGAAGACACTTCAGATCAATCTGGATTTGGGAAAATCTAAATTACTGCCACCTACAGAACACAATAAACTATTTTACATATTACATGTTTATATTACATATCTGCATGATTCAATTACTAATTATAACATTTGTGCAAAGAACTTTTCAATTATTGCTTTGTTGTTTGTGCATGCACCTTTAGAGAATTATTGTAGTATTATATTTAGTGATCCTAAAAGTAAAATTGAAATTAATTTAGAAAGCATATTTATTTTAACTTTACTTAATTTTTCTGACTCCATGTCCTGCTCTATTTTATCTAATCACGTGATTTAAAATTAAAAGCGAGTGTATTTTTATTAGTTTCCACTATTTCTTAAAATAGTGGTAACACTTGCGCCAGAAACAAATTTTTGTTTAAGTATTATCTAGAAACTTCACCAAGCGAACAAAGTGCAGAGCGTGGAGATAGTGACTTATTATTTCTAACTTTGTTTAAATAATGTATGCTCAACATAATGAAATATAGTTAAATACATGTTTTACAGCTAAAATTGTGTTTAAAAACAAATACAAAAAGATTATAAGTATAAATCGTTTCTAGCAACAAGAGACACTTGTGAAAAAACTTGTTTCATCATAACCAATGTTCTGCTTCAGCTGGATTATATGTTATCGTACGAATAAACGTTACGAATACGAATAGCGAGTCTGATGCGAATAGCGCCTAGTTTCCCGAAATTCTCACACGTTAACGTTGATTTACAGTTAACTGGCATTTTAACAGTGCGTCCGTTACGAGCGTGGCGGCCAAATAAGTAATAATTGTTTCAAAGTTGAATATAACAGATAATAGATATTTAACAAACACAACGCTTCTTTCAACTCTTGATTTTATTTAATCAATATATATTTTACGTATGGACGACCCATTAGACAGAACTCACTTCTTCTTTTTATATGAACTATATAAAGTTTGATATAACAATATATGTATCGTGGTCACATAAGATTTATATAGACACAAGGAGCTTCTCCTCATAGTTATACTTTTATAACGAGTGAGTTATAATTTATATGAACGAATCTTACGTTGTTGCGTGTGCATGCATGTTACACGTCATACAATATAAAAATGCGATAAAATGAAGCCCTTTATTGAATGTGAAAACTGTTGTTACTAATTCTTTTTCAATTATTTTACATACCCATTTTAGCGGTTAAACATCTTAAATAGAATAATTAATTATTTTAAATAGGCCAAATATAAATTAATTTAAAGATTATTGTAATGTTTATTTTAATACTGGCTTCAGTCTCTTCAAATGCTTTTTGCGTACAAAGCTTAGATCACAGACTCGTGATTTTACGATTTCGCGACTAATTCTTATCGTAAAATCGCTATGACGTTCTCAGAGTAGCAACCAAATTGTAGTTATTTATTATTAGCGGGTTGTTATTATTGTTGAAAGGCAGCTATGTAATTTTTGAACGTATTCCAAATCCCAACTAAAAGAAGGTCCTTTCATCTTGAAATTTTGCAAGTGTCAAAAATATTAATCAAAATATAGTTTTATTTTCCTATTTAAATTTATTATGTCCGCTTTAAATGATAACAGTAATGATTACTCACAAAACTATGGATCACAAAGCACAAATTCGAAGATATCTGGTAAGATATTTTAGCGCAATATAGTGTGATGTTTTTTTCACCTAACCTATTGGTTATGAAACCATTCTCTCTAGGAGTTTATAAACCTTTCACATCACCATACTTGAATTACGACCCTATATATATGCCCCCACAACCGGAATATATATTTCTGGATGGCCAAAACAAGCAGAGAGGGCGATTCGAATTGGCCTTTGGACAAATTGGAGCATCGGTCATGATCGGTGCTACAATAGGCGGAGGTACGGGATTTTATAACGGTTTAAAAGCAACGACACTTGCAGGACAAATCGGAAAATTAAGGAGAACACAGCAAGTCTCATAAGATATATATATGTAATATTTTTTTACACCATGTGACTTTCAGGCTCTTGAATCATATAATGAAACAAGGCAGCTCGTCAGCAAACACGTTGGGTTCTATTGCTGTTATATATTCTGCCTTTGGTGTTCTTTTATCTTGGACGAGAGGTGCAGATGATGATTTAAACACGATAGTAGCCGCTACAGCTACTGGATGCTTGTATAAATCTACAGGTAATAATAATGACTTACTCGTTATATATAACATAACAACGTTAATGAGTTAATTATTTGAGTAAATAATAGATATGAATACTAAAGGTTAACGTTCTGATCTACACGTTTGGTCATATAATGCTGGCAAAAATGCATCCACGCATTTATTTTGATTGACAGTATTTTAGCAATAAGTGGGTATCATTTTAGTATTATATTTCTTACGAGCCCTACTTACTCTTCCATTCAATCCTCGACTTCATGTCACATTTATGGAGTGTCGCAATTTTTCCCCATTAATAATTTATGAATTTATAATCATAATTCATTATAATACTCCCACAATTGTTTTATGCAAAAATCACTTAACGTTTGTCTTCTCACGGAAGCATACAAGCAACGCTTCCTGTATCCAGGTGTTTAATGATATTGCCGATTTTTGCTTCTCTTGGTAATTGTAATCCTATAAACTATAGTACTTATTCCTGCTTAAAATTTGTGCTGGATTTTCTCTGAACACTAATTTGTGTTCAGTCTTTCCTTTAGATTTGTTGTTGAAGTAGTATATTTGATAACTCAGTCATTAATATAACAAAATAATTGAATACATATAATACAACAGAAAATCTAAAATACTATATAGTATCAAAATAAAGAACAAAATAAAATATGAACATGTTAAAGTAGGCACTTTTGAGTAGCAAGGAACTATTGCTTGTTTGATGTGTATGCTGTTGCTGTCGGGTGTTATGATTGTGTATATTCTGGTTATTTACAATGTGTTCACTTAAGTATCTTGGAAACTTAATGCACTTTTTTTATATATTATTAGTGTAAATTAAATATATATAAATATTAAAATGAAATATTTAATCATTTGTTCAATGTTCAACTAGTCAAGTTCATTTAACGTATCACTTTTTCTCTTATATTTATTTGTACCTAGTGTAAATCTCATTGCTTTGTTTTGGAGTATTTTTAGCCTCTTTATTTGCCCTCTGGTTGCATACAGTAATAGTGTTGCACAGTCTTCGTAATGAGGTTTTATTATTGCATTAAAAATTAATTTATGAGTTCTAACACCTTAATGTCTTACTCAATCGGTCAAACAAATAAGTCTTTTTACTGATTTTACCTACAGAACTTCATTAATATGTAGGTTAAAATTTTACATTGTCTATATTCACATCGAAATATTAAAACTCACTTACTAGTTCAACTTCTTTATTTTCCAAATGAATTTTCATTATGTCTAAATTTATTTTTCTGTTTGATAGTACCATAACCTCTGATTTCTTTACATTGACTTTCAAGCTATTAAATTTTAACCAATCGTCTACGTGTTTTAAATCACTTTCAATTTTATTTAGGGCATCACTTAAACTATTTCCACTCACATGTAATAGCGTATCATCCGCAAATAAATGAAGGTTACTGTTTTTTAAATTGCTTCCTATGTCATTAATAAATAAACCAAATAAAATAGCTTCAAGTCTGATGCCTTGTGACACCCTTCAAAAGCCCTTTGAAAGTATAGAAAAACTGCAACAGTAATACGATTTTAACCCATGTTAATCACCCAGTCATTTAATACACATTGCATTTTTCAATTTCATGCTCGTGATACTTTTGTTTCTCCTTATGGATTGTTTTTACAACTTTATTTCTGTGCATTTTGTATTCCTCCCAATCTCTTAATAATCTAGTTTTCTAAAATTTTCTATACTGACCATCTCTCAATTGTTGAGCTTTCCTAACAGCAGAATTGAACCCTTTGGTACCTTTGTGTGTGAATACTTTTGTATCCAAGCACTCCTTTGTAAAATCTAGATTTCTAGTTTTATTTATATTTAGGTCAATTTATTGTCCATGGTGATCACTAATTCTTGGTGTTTCTATTATTTTTGTAGATGCATTTTGAATATTGGTAAAAACTGTATCTATTAGTGTAGAACATTTGTCTGTTTGGTGTATTTACTAGTTATGTTAAAGCCGCATTATCTGCTATTTCCTTCAATTGTTTTTTAGCTGTAGTGTTGCTATTCCAATTTAAAGTCACCTACTATTAAAACTTTATTTCCGATATTAAATAATCTGTCGCATTCGTCTTCAAAGTCTTTAAAAAAATCCATGGTGATCTGTAGCATGTAATTACGGTAAATTTTAAATGTTTTACATTGATATCTATGGATAGTCCCCAAAACTATATATCGATGATCGAGTTTGAACATTTGAATATTTCACATCATCTACAATAATCATTACACCTCCAGTATGCCGACTATTACTATTACAGCCACTCTCGTGTATCCTTTATGGATACACGATAGTGGCATGCTTATGGACCTCATTTCAGTTTTCCTGCTTATGGACCCTATTGTTTTCTACAGTTTTTTTAGTGGTATTTCCTTAAATTATTAATCTAAGGTATTCAATCTAATGTGAAGGTTAGATTGAACATGACTAAGCAAGTTGTGTTCATCTTTTCCTGCATTTCTCGTAGACCTACACTCCTATATTTAGCTGATCTAGGTCTACTTTGGTTGCAAACTCATTTAGAATTTTATCACTATGAACTTGTCCTTGGAATTTTATTTTGTTGTCTTTTGTTTGGGCTGTGATAGTAAGACATTTTATAGCTATTTAGTTTGATTATGTATGTCACATATATTTTGATTTGTATTCATGCTTTCCCTATTTACTATTATCTGAGTATCCGTTAAATTTGGGATCGGAATCTCAATTGATTTCATTGTGTCTTTTACAGCAGATAATTCCTCTCTTATGTTTTTTTTATATCTTCTTTTACATTATTATTTGTGATCGTGGCATCGCTGGGTTCCACTTCTGTGTTTTCCTCCCACCTGTTAACATAACCTATGCATTCTTTGCAAAACCTTTTCACGCCATATATAGAAAATACTTCTTCAAACTCATTTTAAATCAACTTTTACACCTTTCATCACAACTTATAATTTTTACACTGTTAAATTTCCGATTACAGCCGCACGTACACGACCCGTAATCCACACGGTCCGCCATCTTGGTGGTTCTTATAAATATGCTAGAAATAAAAATATATTGTACTAATGTAAGCTAGTTATATTGTCTACCACTCATTTCTCGTTTTGAAAGGGATAAAAATTAAATTATTCTGGGTTGAGACTTTTATGAAAGTAAATACTATACTGAAATAACATTATCTATAATAACACTCTAAAATAAGTAAATATGTTTTCATAGTAATCATTCAATAGATATATATCTGGTAAATAAAATAAATTAATTATCGACAAAGAAATAAATGCTTCTTACTAAAGATACACGAATGTTTAATCATGTGAATACTGATCTTACCTAAATAATTCAAAACTTTTTTATTAAATTATCGTAAACTATTGACAAACCACATGATCAATTGGTCTCGAAATACGCAAGGAAAAGAATTTTTTATGCTCATGAATATGTTACTAGTTGCACATGTAGAGTTTAGAGAGAACATTGTTATATACCGTGAACGCATTCGCTTTTACGTGTTCGTCGACGAAAACAATTTTTTTAATCAGACTTCATACAATATTAGATAAATATATCAATATTTTTTAGCTGGTTTGAGAAGATGTGGTATTGGTGGCGCCATCGGATTGGGCTTAGCATCTGCCTACGCTCTCTGGAATTCAAGAGATAAAATTGCGGAATTTAGACAGTTTAATCCAGCGTAAGATCTAATTTCTTTCATAAGAAAAAAGCAAATATTTTAGACGCATTGATGATCCGTTTTAAATTATTCGAGCTAACTTTTTTTTAATAAAAAAAAAATACTAATTTATTTTGCAAAAATTCTTTTATCAATTATTGTCATAAGCGTAGCTAGATAGTTTATTTATTTTACTTTAGCTCCTGAACGACTTAATAATTTTATACATTAATTTTTGCAAAATTGAAGCAGGACATGCGAAATAAATTGAACAAATTGTAACCATTTTATGTCTCAATTTTTTTTTTGTTTTGTCTTACTTTTTTAATATTATATTTTTTGTATATACTACATTTTGTGCTGTGATTCTCATCTAGATATACATTATTAAACGTTTATTATATATAAATTTCTTTTTATTTGAAAAGTTTAAATTAATAGGGAATTTAGAAGAACTTAGTTATAAAGATTTAATCTTAGGTTAGATAAATGCTTAGAAATTTCATCCTGTTTATTTTTAAAATGTGTTGTCCCTAATTTAAGAAATTAATCATACATAATTACAGTAGTATCTTGATTATCTATATTCGGAAGGATTTAGGCCAATCATAGTTAAATTTTATAAAGATTTCCAATGGCTTAACATTTATGAACTTTGTTTTTTGGGAGGTTTTAGGCCAACATTTAGCGACATCTGCTCATCTATGTCTGAAGTGCATCAGTCCTCTATTCGGCTTGTAATAAGACTTCAAATGTAGGAACTAGCTCATAGAAACCCTTTGTTAAAAAGAACATTTGTAAACTTACAGAAAAAAAAAATTTTTAATTACAATTTTTGCGTGATTCAAAACTAAAGTAATATGGAACATGATAAATATTTTCTTTAATATACTTTCCAAAATATATCGTAACAATTATTTGCATTATTCAGAACGGCAAAATAAAATATGAAATTTTCTTTAAGTTACTTTTCAATATATATAATCAATACTAACGATTTAAATCTAAAAAAAGCAAATTGTTCAATGCATTTCGATAGAATCTTTAGATGCTGTTAATTAACATTTATTTAAATTGAAAGTTAATCATACTGAACTTCTTTAATGTATTGAATGAATAAAATTGCTCAAAAAAATTCGGTTTCATCTCCGCATCTTTATTTTTATATAAACACGTATTTTATTAAATGTATTTCATTATTAAATACGTTTGCAAAATTTATAATCGCTACATTGTTGTAAATTTAAAAACATGTTATTCTTTCATTAATGTTCATACGAGGGATGTCTTTTTAATTTTGCATATAGCTTTAACAAAAAGTAATAGTTTTATTTTGAGTCCTTTATTGTTTTTGAAAGTATGTACTAGCCACCATTGTCGATGCATTTTTGCATTCGCTCAAACCTATTGCTAAAGCACATATTCCGCTCTTAAATGGGTATGCTCGAAATGGTCATTTGGAAAGCATCGGCTGCGTCTTCAGGTGATTGAAACCGTTAACCACGCAGTACATTCTTGACTGCGGGGAATGTAAAAAAATCGTTGGGTCTTAAGTCAGGGCTGTACGGAGGATGATTTCGATGTTTCGATGTTTTGTTGCTCCAAAAACCCAAATGTTTGTCGCGCAGTGTGAGCACTCGCATTGTGATGTTGAAGGATGACCCGACGCTGTGGGTTGTTTTTTTTACAGCTCAGAAAAGATTTGTGGCGAACAAATGGTTGTGTACCAATCAGCAGTTACAGTCCTTTGATCTTGTAAAGGAATTATATGTCTGGATTTTGATACAAAAGTTGCGACCATTTTTTTCGACACACATCCGGGAATGGATTACTTTGGTTGGGTTCTCCTCATATTAAAACATCCAAACATTAAACTGACGTTTATTCTCGGGTTCATAAGAATAAATCCAAGACTCATCATCACTGACGATACTGTACACATTTTTGACCTGGTTTAGGTTTCCACGTTTGAATTCAGAGTACCAGCGAAAATGGTCGAAAGTTGTAAACAATTATCGCTCGGAAATGCTCTCGATTCAATTCCATGTTTCTGAACGCCTTACTAACTTTAAAAATTCACTGTGATTAAATCACTTTTATTTTGACGAAATTTTCCACACGTATCAATATAATGTTGAAGTTAATTTGGAACCATTTGTTTTGTTATCCTCTCTGTGGATAAATGTAAAATTAAAATGACATCCCTCGTATATATAATACAACCAAATCTTTACTATCTTCAACGACTTTGATGAATCTTTTGGATTGATTTATCGTTCGAGTTAACTTCAAGGAACTGGGGGCTTCACTTTAAATATATTGTAGCTTCTTCCATATCTTTAGTAGTATTATCACAGTTTGATAGCGCAAAAGTTGGAACTATTCTCAGATGCATAATAATAATCCAAATACGAATCTAAATCTAACGTTTTTTGCGTTCATTATTGAAGCGTCTGGTTTATCGCACGCTTTACACCCTACATTTTGCAGATACATGTAAACTGTTTATCAAATACCAGAGTGTTCTATGCCAACATGTTCCTTCGTCTATTGGCTCGACTTCCAAAGAAGTTCCTGAACTTTTCTGATAGGACGGATTATTTGCAGTTGGACTAGATGGCTTTCAAGTAGGCTATACTTCTACCTACATCTGTACTGGGATCCACGTGTACTTAGTGCCCATGGCACTTTATCTCTTTCTCTGCCAAAAATTCAATATCAACAATATCTTGTACACCATACGGATCTCTATCGCCTCAGTACTGATTTAAAACGATACCTTTCATAATTAATGTGATGGATGAGCCTGCAAATCACTGCACATTTTCTCAAATGATGGATTAAAACTGGACACAGCCACTCTCATTTAGTTTTACATGTTGATTTTTGCTTTATACTTGCTATTAGAGACCGCTGAAACCCCAGCTTCACATAAATACGACGTCGGAAATGGAATTAAAATCTGCTGAGTCTTATCACTTAGAAGGGGTTATTAATCTTTTATTGGAATCTAAAATTCTGCCAAATTTTGCTTTCAAACTGATATCGCAAGATAACTCAATAAGATTCTCTTCTGCCGCAGAAGTAAATTCTGATGGAGCACCAATGTTAAATTGATCTTGAATCCATGCAAACCTATGGAAATTTTCATTTCAAAATATTTCTCGAACCAGCAGTGATAAGTGCCCTTCAAACATGGTTTATATATTTTGAGAAAGATCAAGTTTATTTGACGTCAAATATTGCTGCAATATTAAAAACAATCTTTGCCTGCTGCATGCGTCTTCATTCAATTTTCTTCTCCATAGTTTGAGTTTATCAAAGTGATATTTTTTCTGTTGACTTCAAAAGGTGCATGTTCTTTCTTTTCCTGCAGAGAGGGATTGAGGGAATTTAGTTTCTTAAAAATGTTTAAAACAAAAAATTTCTTGCCGCAATTCAAAAGTACGTGATAAAACATCAAGAGAGCAATCGTAGACGAGTGGTCCGCTTTGTTGTACCCATATCCTCACAGTTTTTTTTAACTTTGCTATGAATTAACGAGATATTATAAAATTTACCACATTCATCAGACATTCTAACACCTGATTCAGTGTAATGTCCATATGCTTTGATGCAAGCGCTTCTCTATGAATAATGCAATAGGTCTACAGTACATTTGGTGATTTCGAATAAGTGCCTGTAATCTTCCGTATCAGCCAGACATGGAGCGTGCTCCATCAGTACAGACATCAACGCACTTAGGCCAATTCACTTTTTTTTTATATGATTGTATAAATAATTTCGAATATGTCTTGCGCCTTCGCTCCTGCAGTGTTATTACAAACCAGAAAGCCTCATCTAGCTGCAATCCAAATTCCACTCCTGTAATTTTTTCAATTAATTGATCGTTGATATGCTCTGTCATATGTTGTATTCTCCAACGAATTGTGTTATTTCGCAAATGCACTTCTCAAAGCAGCTTTCTACCAAACTCACCGACCATGGTGTTCACCATATTTACAGCAGCTGGTACAATAAGTTCTTCTGCGATGGTATGAGGCTTCTTATATTTCACGATTCTGTAAGACACCTTGTAAGATGCTAGCAAATCGTTGTTTGGCATTGATGAAGTCTTAAAAAATGTATTTATTTGTAGTTTCAATTCTTTAAACTGTCTGGCAAAAAAATCACGAAGTTTGCCAACCATGCTGTGGTGATTAGCTTCTAAATGGCGCTTCAATTTACTTGGAAGCATACACTCCGTTACCAAAACTTTCATACACGATACACATTGTGGTCTCTCTTCACCATTAATTTCTGTTAACGTAAAACTAAACTCTAAATAACCGTTATAATATTTAAGATATTTTCGCTTCCTCACAGTCCTCACATTGGTTGAAGACATAATTTTTTTATCTCAACTTTTTTAATCGGTCCATCATTACATACTTTATATTAATCGGACCATCATTGAAGATACAAGAGCAAAAAATCACAACATTATTTAACAAACGCGATCGAGAAGGCGCAGCGTAGTCTTGCAAGAATATTCTGCACCGGCAACTTTACTTTTATACAGCGTCAAGTAAAAACAAACCACACAAAAAATCTATATATTCCTAGCTTCTCAATTGGTTTTTTCTTTAGTTAGACCAAATGTATTGGTTCAATTAATTTTGAAGCTTTTACAATATTTCGCGGCACCCCAATGAAAAAGTCGCGGCTTTCCGGGGCACCACGGCGCACAGTTTGGGAATCACTGCTTTAGACTATTCGTGTTACGTATGTAGTCTTTATGTATTTCTAAATGTTACAAAAAATGAGGTCATATAAAATATAACATTTAATTAAAATGTTAATACAGACTTTTTTTAGAATATTTTTGGAGATACATTTTTTGTGAATATTTGGATGATCATGTGGTCGATTTTCGATTACGTAACATCGGTGCACACTAATTTGCTCTCGCGGTTAGGTTTTATTACCTTAAATAGAAAATGTTACAGGTATACTAACTAATATGAAATATGGCAGATTTCTAAGCAGATTACGGTTTGAGTATGCCTTGCATAAACGGTAATTATCTAAAAGTTTTGGGATTGAAAGATTACAATTTGACTTCCTCCGATAATCAAAGTTCTACTGTATTACAGAAGTTAATGATATTTAACATATTATCCTTTCATTTAATATTACTTCTGTGTTTAGTCTGAATTAGTAATCGTTATTATCTTTTTTGATCTATTAGGAACAGATAACAGTACATAGAAGTGGAAGTACAACACAATTTATAAAAACCACACGAAATGTACATATAAATCTATTGCGATTATTTATATTAAGATACCTTAATTATACTTTCTTTTGTTCTAATACGTTATACAATTCTTTATCGAATATGTTATGTATGTATAGTTTTATGTAAATAAAATTATTTTGTTCGATTTTAACTTTTCTGCCACTTATTATAAAGTCTTTTGATCACTTTTAGTATGAAATAACTTAAATAGTTATTGCAGGGATTATTTTATTCTACAGCATATAAATAAATATTATGGCTTATTAAAAATTACTGTACAAAAATAGATCACTTAGCTCACATGGTTTAATTTTACGTAGAGCTATACCCGTGAGGAAATGACCTAATTTTGCCTAACACATTTGTTAATCGCCTTTATCTTTAAGTTATACATTCAAGGGAATAAAGTGGTCCAACCAGTAAAGAACAACTAGTTTCATTCTAGTTACATTTTCACCCTTGGTAGGGTAATCGAAAGTAATTGTTAACACGAATATATTTTTTAAAGAAACTCACCACAAGCTGGCATTTTAATGTTTTAGAATTGTTTTAATAGAAAAGACCTTTTAGTATGCAGCTTGGTTGGTTTCCGCGGTAATCGGAAGTTGTAGTATTCCACATAAGCTACTCCCAAGAGTCATATTGGAATATTTTATACGTACATTTTAATTTATAAAATATCATCGAATTTTTATTTATTACTAATAACCGCAAGGGGCAGTTTAGCTAAACCGATTTTTTATAACGTAATTTTTCGATAACGAGTGTAGATATCCAAATATTTAAAAGTTTGAAACAAATTTGTGTCACTACTTAGATGGTTGTAAATGGAAAATAATTAGACGTTCAGTAATAGCTAGAAAGATCCAAATAAGTAAACTATAATATACTTTCTATTAAAACGTCTTAATTAATGTGCCTATATTTCTTATATATGTAATATTAATTATATACTATTAAGAACAACGGCATAGCATTAATACATTTGATGTTTGCTCATGAAAAATGGTATTATAGATATGCATACATGTAACATAATAAAATTTTCAGTTAAAAATTCTAATTAAACGCAGAAATAAAATTAATAAAATTCGGGGAGTGTAAGGTAGGCAATATAAGTTAAAAGAATAGAATTTAAATAAATCGTAAGAATATTTCAATATTAGTTATTGGCGTCTAATAGACCTTAAACCAAATACGAACCTGCAAAACGGAATTCCAAAAATTCACATCCCATTTCAATAAACTTATTGCCATTTCTTATAATGCGACACAAAGATAATTTGTTCAAACGTAATTTGAAGGCAATTGTGTGGAGCACGTATTGCTATATTATTTAGATATTTTAGACACACAATGACTCAATCTATCCATTTAAACATATTGGGAGAATAGATATCGTTGCAATGTCACAACCTTCATTAAGAAATTAACTATAATAGTTGTTCTTAATTAAGCAAGCAATCATCGAAAATTGCGAATCATATATGAGAGACCACAAAGGTAGAAAA
>WYDF02301219.1:0-15573 GCA_009867245.2 Adranes taylori
AACAAATTAACGTGCTTAAGTAAAAAGTCTAAATATTCACGTTTCTGCTAAAGGTAATAAAATGTATAAGTTTTTAGAATATTTTTAGAATTTACAGATTCCTATAATCTCTGTTTCATTTGGCATATATAAACAAATCTATCGTCAGTTTTAATAGACATGGAAAAAAGTATATAAATGCATTAAACTTGATAACGGTTAATAAAATAATAAGCTAAATAGTTGATATATAATTTGTTTCTAATTAAACGTGACCTAGATATCATATAGGAATATTTGATATGAAGCAAAAACATTTGTTTTAATTTTGCTACCTGTGATAATTACTACGTCTATTAAAATAAACTAAATATTTTTAAATATACTAGGGATCATATAATTTAAATGTAACATGAAAAATTGAGAAAATGATTCCCTAAAAAATTATATTCCTGAAGTTTTATGAGTGATATTGCCCAGTTCAATCTTGATTCAATACTAATTGTAAGTACTACTATTTTCACGATGTTGTCATTGATTGACATAGATCAACAACCAATCAGGACACGCGCAGCTGATAGCTGTTTGTTTACAAGCGCTGCGCTGACTCTGTTATCTATATTAACTGAAAGCGTAAAAGCTGCGAATCGTGACAATATGGAAAAACAGGAGGGGATCTATTATTCACCTTTTTGAGCACATGAAAAAATCCCGACCAGGTTAAAAATATGCCGTTTTCGGAATTTGAAAGATGATAAAATTCTCTAGAAGATTTATTTCGACCATTTTTTCAAAAAAAAAAACCATTTCCAAACAAGTTATGATTTTTTTTAATAGACTAATATGATAATAAAAACATAACGGCCAGCGTCGGAAGTCTATTCTGGAATAACGTTTGCATTTAAATAGATAATGTTAGGTAAAGTAGGATTTTTTTTAATATAATCAATTTTATTTTCAGTATTATTTTATTTGATTTTTTTTGTGTAAAAGAAGTATCATCTTTAAATTGCTGTGACAACTCCATGAAATTTTACCTTGTATAAAATAAATAAAAATGGTAAAAATATTAATAATCATTCTTGTTCAGGGAGGTGCATATGCTCCCTTACTGTCGACTCCGTTTCACCGATCATCATGAAATTTGGCACATATATGTATTTTTTCAGGGAGAATATTTTTATGCTATCGACATTTTTGTAACTCGCCACTAGATGGCGCTGCAGTACATTAACTTCTACACCTTTCAACCGATCGCCATGAAAATTTATATACATAGGTATATGAGTACGAAGAATATTTTTATCCTATCCACAATGTTGTAACTCGCCACTTGATGGTGTTGTAGTCCATCAACTTCTACACTCTTCAACCGATCGCCATGAAAATTTATATACATAGGTATTTGAGTACGAAGAATATTTTTATGCTATCCACATTGTTGTAACTCGATTAAGGAGACACCGGGAGGCTCGCTTGAGGAGAGAGTCGCGCCAATGAAATCATACTGCTGGTCACAACAGAGCCGCGGCAATGGTTCAATACCGCTCCCCGCAGCAAAGCCGCGTCAATTATACCATGTGGCTGCTTGCGGCAAAGCCGCGGCCGCAGGCCATAATAGTGCGGACAGCAGATCTGGCCACGCCGATCTGTAGGCGAATATGGGAACCAAATATGGGCACCAGGTGGGCGGCAATACAACGTTTTCGGGGTCCGCTAGTAGATTATAAAACAAATGAACATATGTAGTTTAATATACTAATAGCCAAACCGATAGTAGAGACACTCTGCTTAATTCTCTTCCACAACAACTGGCTATTAGCATAATGTAGTTTTAAAGATGTTCTCAATTATTCAATATATTATTAATGATAATTAAATATATCTATTGCTTTTATTACTAAATGTAATAATAAATTAATCAGAGATTAAAACTGTACTTTTTTAATACGTACATTATTGCTTTACTAGAATTATTAAATATATGAGAGGTTTGAGAATTACAGTATATTCTTCAACGTAAAGTGTTTGTTAGCGCCAATTTTATGATGAAGTAACGGAAACGGCAGTAACGCATCGTCTCTACATCTTAGAATGCGTCGCTTTCCAAAGAAGAGAAAATAGGGAAGTTATAACGGGAAATGAGTGGAAGCTTACCGATAGATAAAGAGGTGAAACAGAAGAGTAAAATGGAAAGGAGAAAAGATGAAACGTGAACTGAAAAGCGAATAGAAGCGGAAATATTTTGAGCGAAGTTTTCGGGAATGATAAATACGTTGGATTTATAAAAACGAATAGCTGCTGTCGTGGTTGCGACACGAGAATATATAAACTGGAAGCAAATATGTATTATTCTTATACAAACTACAACAGGTGTTTCAAAAAAAAAGTATACACATTAAGTTACAGAAATTTATGTTAATTTTAAAAAGCACCCCAACTTTAGAAATACTAAAGAGTAAATGGAAGTCAATCTGCTTTTTATGACAATTAAACATAGATTCTTTTACCTACTTCTCATATAAGGTGCATAATACCTAAAAATAATTAACAAATCAACAAAGGAGCATTAGAGAACATTAACTACTACATGTAAAGCTGGTTGCATTCAAAAACTAATAATTCATAATACTAATTTTCATTTCTATCAACAGTGTGAAATGGCGTGAAATTATGGGTGAAATGGCGCCATACATCTTGAACAAGCCTCTTTTGTAAGATATTTGTTGTGATTATTGATATTACGTACCCATTAAAAATAATATTTAGAAGTACTATATTTTAATATGAGACTACGTACCACATCTTCAGAGCTTAGGCTCTCAACTTCTTTAATTATAAAAAATTTTTATTCAAAAAATTTGGAAAGCCCAATTTCAAATTTCCACTCCTTCCACCATTCCTTCCGTTCCAGTACCTAAACACAATCTCCAATTTTCCATTAGTATCCTTTGTTCCTCACTCCACTGTACACCCTCATGGTCGCATTTTCACCAATTCACGAAATTCCTCCTCATGCATCCCACATTTTTCTGCAGCAACACTGCCTTTGTTCGCTACCATCTTCACGTGCTCTTTACATTGCCCATTACTACATAGCATGAACTCTAAGTACTTAAACTTTATTATACATTCAAGCTTCTCATTCATCTCAAATACAGCTCTTCCTTCCACCTTTCTTACATATCATTATCTTCGCTTTTTCCGCATTTATCTGTAATCCTCTTTTTTTCATATACCTATTAACTCTTTCAATTACTTCCTTCATTTCATCCCTATCATTAGTGATGGGTAACACCTCGCTTTAAAATGAAAATGAGGGAGTAACTCCTTTTTATTTGTGAGGTCTCAAAAGAGGTAACACATATGAGGTGAGGAGAATAGAGTCCCTTTTTTATGAGGTACCTCATTTGATGCCTCATTAGCATGAAATGAAAGTTGAAGACAGTGACAGTTGAAGACAAGACTTTTGAAGACTATGAACTGTTACTTCCGGTCAACGGAAGTCACTAAAAATTGCATTAAAAAAGATTACCTAGTCCTAAAGCAGTATGCAGAATTTTGGCACGATTAGTTAAAATTTGGAATCGCCTAGAGGAATCGTTCGGTGAATGAAACTTTGCAAGTACTTTTAGCTTCACATAGAAATCATTCATATCAAATTTGGTTGCAATTAGTTGAAGTTGTAGTTTAATTTCCGACGGTGACGTAACTTCTGCTGAGTTGATTTTGTTCTGAAATCTATAGAGTTCATCCTGAGATAATCCTCAATACGTATGACAAATTGTATTGCAATCGTTCAAACCGTTTAGACGTTCATGTTCACAGAAACACACACGCATATTTCATTTAAAAATTGTCAAAATCATTTAAAAAATTGTTAAAAAATTGCCAAAAAAGTAACTCCTCATATAATATAATGAAAGTCTTCATATTTAAAAATAGAGTAACTTCTCACAAATCGAACAACGCGTGATGTTGTACACAAATATTATCATAACCGAGTTAACTCTCCTCTTTTAAAACAAAAGAGGAACTCCTATTTTCAAAAGTAAAAGAGGAACTCCTCTTTTGAAAAAAAAAGAGAAACTATTATTTAAAAAAAAGACGAACTCCTCTTTTGAAACAAACAAGAAGAATTCCTCTTTTGAAAGAACAGAGAAACTCCTCTTTAAAAAAAATGTGGAACTCCTCTTTTGAAAAGAACATAAGGAACTCCTCTCTTGAAAAGAAAAAGAGGAATTCCTCTCTTGAAAAGAAAAGGATAAATTCCTCTTTTGAAAAGAAAACAACTTCTTTTCAAAACTCCTGTTTTGAAAAGAATTACTGTTTTGAAAAAAAATATAAACTCCTCTTTTAAAAAGAAAAAGAGGAACTCCTCTTTCGAAAAGATAAAGAGGAACTCCTCTTTTGAAAATAAAAAAAGGGATTTCTCTTTGAAAAAGAAAGAGGAACTCTTCATTTGAAAAGAGAGGAGAAACTCCTCATAAATGATTCGCTACGTACTTCAAAAAAGGGGTACTCCTTCATTTCATGACCGTGAGGCCTTAAATGAGGTACCTCATAAATGAGGGACCCATAAATAAATCCTCATTAGCAATCTCCGATAGATTCGGTTTATCCCTTCAGAAGGTGTTTATAAATAGTTTTATTGGAATATTTTCATTAGAAAGCGACGTTGCAACATTTAAAGGTTAAAAAACTTTTCGCTATTTCTCCGAAACCGTTAAAGATAGAATATTCATCTGAATATTTTTACGTAGCCTTCTATATCCCTCAACTTTGATAATGCGAATTTTCTTTGCGATGGTCGTCATGAATTTTTTGCCACATCTTGACAAAACGTCATTAATGATTTTAACAAAAACAAATTAAAAACCTACACGTGAAAGATAATATTATTCCGTATTCTTTTTTGCCTCTTTCTGGTTTTATAGGAATTTAGTCATTTTTTTACAGGTACATATACAGGGTGTGTATTTTTTAATAGGAACAGTATAGATATCTCCTAAAGTAGAGGAAATCGTTATTTTATTGATTTTCCGAACATACAAAACTTTCCTTCCACTTGTAAATTACATTGGTTAACAATCAAAATTGAAACTTGATTTTTGGCGATTTTTGTACAATTTCAGGCTCAATTGTATTTATATACCATCCGGTCGTCGCCAACTATAATTCCGTGGCCAAATAACGATTAAAAGACACTATTTCGGAATTATAGTAAAATTTAAAGATTTCAATTTAATAACTTAATTACACTTTAAATACAATAAACATTAACAATGGAGATAGAACGCAAGGAAGGTCATATTCCAAATTGATTTAAAACATTTAAAAATAATTAACTTAACTACTAAGAGCCAAGGCAAAGCCGATAACATTTATTTAAAATATAAAATCTACTTATTTTCTACAATGTCTAAACGTAGAAAGTCTAGATGTTCTTGATATATGTATCTACAATATATGAAATGATTCGAGAAAACATGTACATTTCTATAAGTAAAATATATATGTGAGTGAACTTCAAGCTAATGTCTACGTATGAGCTACGAAAATGTTTAATCCGGTATAAATGTAGATAATAAAGCCAACAGCATTCAAATTTTCAGAGCCGTATTTAAAATATTTACAGAAATCAAAATTTCGTGTTATTCTAAAATTTAACCTAGCGTTCTTATTTCTGAAAATATTAACCCATTCGCGAACAAAGCAAAACTTTTGGGGGTCCTCCTGGGTCACCAACTTTTTTTTCAGAATCGGTTTGAAATTAAAAAGGATAGTTAATATCTTTTTTTTGTTGCTTGTTTTTCAATTATTTTACAAAAAAAAACACCATCGCCGCTTTTCAAGTCCTGTCGCATTGGATATGTAATTTTGATCCTTAAAACATAAAAATGAAACTCAATGGTAAAAACTCCTAAACTAAAGTTGACAAAGAAAAAATATATTATGATATTTTTCGAAACAATTCTCTGACACATAATGGGGGATGAGCTTCGCACGTTTTGCATCTCCATGGCGTCTGTTTTCTCATATCATTTTTATAACACTCTCGGCACCACAGAAAGTTACTTTTACGTTTCGAGTTTTCTAGAACTGGTATTTTTGCTAAGACATGCTGACGAACTGCTGCATTTGAATCTTCAGCTGTAACGTGAACTGGATCAACTTGTAAATTTAGTGGGCCCCACTTAACTAGTTTTCTGCCATCCTTCAAATTATCCGGAATCCCAATTAGAGATCTAATGATACTTTCTCGAAATTGAAGTAAATTTATTTTTGTCTTCGTAATGTCTCAGTACAGTAAGAAACTATTGATAACTGAAACATCTAACATGTGGAAAATTATCTTCTTGTATCACATAACTCCTTTTCTGGAACAACTATAGTAGGACGTTAGTTGGTCGCATCGGTCTACTCCTAACATATTCCAGTTGTATTCATGAATGTCGTTAGTCTTATAAGATTTTTTCCATCAGAATTTGTAACTTCTATCATTGTTGGTTGAAATTCTCTTTATCCTTCCATTTGCTGACATACACTTACTTTGCCCTTTCTTTTCCAAACGTGCTCGCCGTTTTTAAGTTTTTTGGAAGCAGTAACTTTTGGGTTTTCCTTTCTCTTTGATCTTAGTGTCCCTGTCGTATGGGGTTTTCTACAAAGAAGCCTTTTGGACAACCCAACATTATTGTAATGGTTATCCATTATCAAGTGATGCCCTTTATCAAGAAATGGATCAATTAGTCATAATACCATTGATTAAATCTTAGACAGTTCTGAGTCGTTGGGTTGTTTTCCTTTATATATTTCAATCTTATGATTATACCCATTCGGAGAGCATAACTCAAAAAATTGTATTCCGAATTTTGCCCTTTTATTTTTTATATACTGTCTGAAGGTTAGCCTGTGCCTATGTAATAAAAGTGACTCATCCAATGCTATTTCCTCTTCTGGAGATAAAGCTTTGTGCTATAAAGCTTATAATTACGGATTAAAATTCTTAACAGGGAACTTACTTTATTTAGAAGGTCTTGACTGTTTCCATTATCAGTACACTTAAAAGTGCGTAACAACTGCTCATACCTCCTCCCTGTCATCACATGGGAAAATAGAGGATGATAATAAAGTGGGTAAAATGAAAACATTTTGTGCAATGCTGGATAGCGTATTTGTGCTTGAAGAAGAGACAGTCCAATGAATATATACATTTCTTCAAAATGTGTATTCGTAAGTGATGCAATTCGAGCATGCTTTGCATGTGGTCTGTTATTAATCTCCATTTTTTCCCGTACTCATTTGTGCATGATATCAAGAGGTTCCTTACGTCGTCATTCTACAACGTTTTAAAAACCTTAATCGGTAATGACGCATGTTCAAAAACCAATTTGACCTCAGAGTTTGTGTTGTAAAAGCCAAAATCTGGAATGTGGTCAACGTCGCTGTGCCACTCTTCATCGACGTCTGATTGATTGGAATTTGGTGTTGGTGAGGATGGTAACGGTGTTGCAGAATCAAGATCCCGAACGTCATCTGATTCAGAACTAATGTTTTCATGACTGGAACGGGCACGTTCTAAAGATTCCGAGCTATGATCTAAGGAAGGAACATAGTCCCTTTCGTTATCATCAGAGCATATAAAGGGATTTTCATCAGATTCATTACTATTCTCATGCTTTTCGACCATTTTAATGTAAAAAAAGATTTATCTTACCGTCATAGTACTGGGAACCCAATAAACTAGTATGTACAAATATGTAAATATAGTCACACATTTTTAGAGCACTTGTATAATCGATAACATTTTTAGAATGTGTGTTTAGTTATGTATCAAGTTTCAGTAAATTCTGAACTCAGAACTCACTCAGAGCGCCATTATCATTTTTTATAATAAAAATTTATCCAAAACTTACCAACAAAACACAACAATAAAACCTGCACCTTCGTGGGATAGACTGAATAAATTATATGTAAAACTAGACTATTTTTAATATATACATATTATTCATTTGCAGCGACAATCCTCTGGAAGGTCTGTTTATTTAGTGGGACACAAAAGAACTTGGACTATTATACTTCATGCAAATAATGACTGGCGATTGAAGACATGTCCTAAAAAGTTGGGTAAAAAGTGATCTCATATGCAGTCGGGTCCCTAGATGTATGACTGCATATGCAGTTGTGTCCGCGAATGGGTTAAAAAACCTTTTTGTTGATTGTTATTTTCAGAGCCAGCCGTGCTTCGATTGGTTCCACTTGCGATATATTTAATTTAGCGAGTTAAACTTTAAAAAAAATAATCAAAATGATCGACTAAAAATGTTTAAATCAGCTTTAAATTCTTTCTACAAATTGAATAGGAATAGAAACAGGTCCGTCTCTAAAAATAAGAGCCATGTTGAAATGAACAAATACTTTTACAAATAATATTTATCATACAGGGTTGTCATAGAACATAATTATGAAACAATTCGATGAATAAAAAAATTCAGGTCCGTATTTAAAAAAAATATTGTTGATATTGTGTTGTGTGATCACTTCCAACGTAAATGATGAGAAATAAAAATCTTCGGTATTGGACAACGAAATAATATATTTAAGTTAACTACATTTTGAAATTATGAATAGACGTTTCGGTTTTCATGTTTGAAAACCATCATCAGGACTATAAACAATTGAAAATTCTATAAACATCAAAGTATATGTTGTAATATACGGTCTACAGCCTCTAACCAGTGTTATAGTAAAATAAATTGTAGCTTAAAGTTAAAACATCTAATAAGTGTAACTACAGTGGTCGTATGACCTTAGCTGTTGTAACAAACCTTATATACTAACAGAATATTAAAGTTTCTAGATGACAACAATGTAGTTTTATGAAATGATGAACAAATAAACGGATTCTAATTTATACCTTCAAAATCCAGAGAGCCAATTGAGTATGTTGTTAAACATGTATGTTGAAATTGTATGAAAAAAGGACCATTCCTATTAATATTGTATGTGATACTTGGTAATCATCAAAAGTAGTACTTATCAGAAACCATAGTCAGACCGACGGGAGCAGTTATCAATCACATGACGTCTTTAATATTCAATCATTATGTTGACCAAGATTATTTAATGTTTAATTCACATATGTGAAAAAATATATAGATGTTCACATTGTATGATAGTTATGACAAATAAATGAAGAAGATGATCTCTAAAAAATTTTTTGAAATCTGAAATCTAAAATTCGATGAAATCTAAGAAGATTTTTATTTCTTATTGTTGATATTGTCTGCGTAGTTACGAAACCATTGTATTACATAAGTGTTGACGATAAACTGAAGCACGTTACTTATGCAACAAACAATTACTTTTTAATATTATCGGAAATAAAAGTGCAAGGATAAATTTTAGAAAATTACAAAATTTGCAAATATAAATATAGTTGTGAAAATTTGAATGCTGCTGTTTGTTATTTGTGTTGCTTTTGAATTATGTACATTTTTCCCCATTTAAACATTTCAGTACCGCTTTTGGAGATATCAATACAGTCCCTATTAAAAAGTACATACCCTGAACGTCCATTTTTCGCACTGTTTAATTTTTCTATAATTATACGGTGGTTCATGTACTTAATAATGACAAAAAAGTATTAATCTTATCAACATTGTGCGGGATTAGGTTTATAACATTAAATAACAAAATATTTCAATTTAAATTAAAAAGCATTAAAGGATTTACATTTAATTTTCATGTGTTTTAAATTTTCATAATCTACCTTTGAAACATTAAAACAAAGCGACAAAATCCTAAAACAAAAGCACGTTTCTGTTAACAAAAGACGACCTACAGAAACGTGAAAAAAAAAAGAAAAAAAAAAAATGTAAGAGGTGAAATGGAACACTTTTAAATGTACTTTTAATTTCTATTCTTTGTCACGTTTAGCAACCAAAACAAAATGTCTATAGCAGAAACACGAATAAAAATAGAATAAACAAAAGATGTAGACAAATAAAAAGAGAAAGTAAGGATAAATGCGCTTCGTATGCTGATTAAAATGAAAACATACTCATTTAGAATCTAAAAACTTTAATTACTCTAGGTTATTCCTTTCTAGTTATCTTTCCAGTTTCTAGTTATCTGCAAAAAATGTGGAATATCCCTGAACGCATCCGGAATTCCATCGTTTATTTACTGGAAATCAGGTTTTATTACATACCGCATAAGTAAAGTTTAGGCTACGTTCAAATTTAGAACGAGAAACGCACTTGATATGATTTAAACCAGTGTTGTCAATAATAGAACAAAATATATTTTACTCGTGGATAGTATGGAGGCGCGATATCCCATCGAATGTATAACACTATACTTAATTGCATTTTAAATACATACCCAATGTTAGCTGCAAATCGATTACGTGACTGAGCCAGACATACAGGGGATACAGAAGGTGTAAGGGACACAGAGTCGGTGCAGGGAGCATGATTACGTACAAGAGACAATGAATATTTTTCGAGCTCAAGAAATTACTCAACAACTACTCTATGTAGCGTATACTTATTTAAGACGCATACTTATTTAAATGCAAATGTGTACCCACCTTTCGTTTCAATCTAGTTACTTTTGAAATGCTAGTGAGATCTAACGTTAAAAAATAATAATTAAACCATTACCTCAAAACTCGACGTCAAAATGTTTGCTACATTCACGCCGACGATATACGAAAATTTACGATCAATGAGCGAAACAGTGGCCGAAAATCGACTTCTATACACTCACCAATATTATAATATATATTCTATCAAATAAGTAATCCGAATGATGAACTGAGTAAAAATGCCATAGCATCGACCCTACAGCATTTGCCAAGAATGGTGATTGCGCCGGAACGTAGCCATAGGCATTTACCAATATTTTATCGATAGGTATCTGTTTTACCCTAGTACATAATGAATGCTAGAAGCGGCGAGAGAACAAATACGATACTATTGCGCATATGTTTTGTTATCTGGCTGAGCATAGTAAAAGCTATTTGAAGCTAGAATATTAAGCTTATTAAATTGTATAGCTTTAAATCGAATAATTATTTTTTTATTAGATTTTATTTCGGCAACCATAATTATAAAAAGTGTCACGTATAAAACCGGCACTTGTTCTTGATCCATTGTGATGGAATGTAAAGTTCTGTTGTTCATTAAGAAATTCTACAGCTGTTTCCAAATGAATTCCTGTACCTTCTAAATCTATAATTGTATTATGCAGCACACAATATATTTTAACAATGCTTTCTGCAAACGATGATGTAGTTTTAATTGGTTTCACAAAATACGCCATTTTGATTTAATAATGCCAAATGCGCATTCTACACATCTTTTTGCTCTAGACAGGCCTTCGTTAAAATATTCGTTATCTGCCCTAAAGCCTCTTTTAGGGTATGACATTAGAAGTTTTTCAAGAAGTGGATATGCTTCATCGCCCAAGCAAAACATATGATATTCATATCGACGTTCTAGGTATGGACTAGCTGTATGGAAGTGATAATTCTTGACATCTTAACAGGGCACACCGCCACTCTAATTTCCATATCCTCCTGTCGAGAAGAACAATCGAGAATAATTTTTTTTTATAATTATAAAACCACGTAATTCGGAAAACTCCATAAATTTCAAAAGTTCTCGGCAACATTTCAAAAAAGTATTTGAGCCGGTTCATGCATATGCAATAGGTGTTTTATGTTGTGGATTTATTATAAAATAATAAACACCAAAATTAAGATGATTTGAGATTTATTTAAGTATTACAGATCACAGCTTATCATGCCACCTCGTGCTGTCACAATACCCGTCTTCTCTTTTGTCCCACCTACAGCGACCTCTCTTGCATATATATGACACACGCTTTTTTTTTAATACACAGTAAACTTAAGAATCTTCTAACAATATTAAATAGTCTTTCAAATACACTGGCAATTTTCTTGAACGTTTAGATTGTTCATTATCGTTACTTAAAACTACATTAGAGTTATGTTTGTTTTTTTAATTTGATGCATATGTTGTTGAATATTTTAAGAGGCAGAATTGATGATTCGGCTCCAGTATCAATCTTAAATCTTATAGTATCACCTAAAATAATTCAATATTCATGCCATGATGATTTACTCACTGTGTTGTTTGTTTCAAGAATGGTAAAATTACTTGCATATTGTTCCAGTGCCTTATCCCGGGCTTCTGTCTCATCTACCATATTTAGTTCCTTTCGATCATTTCTAGTAGTTGTCATTGTTGTTGGTCGTCTTGTACAAGCTTTAGCAAAATGAGTCTTCAGTCCACACTTTGCGCATGTCTTATTATAAGCAGAACATTTTCCAAAAACGTGGAAATATGAACATTTGCGACATGGACTTTTATTCAGTTCATATATTTCACCTTCTGTAGTACTCGAGCCGTCATTCTTTAACATTTGTGCATGAAATTGACTTAATTCCAAAGTGTGGACTGATTTCCAGAATTCTTTAATTATTCTTTAATACGAGCTTCATTTAATCCCATTAGCAATCTATCTCGTATCATGCGTTCTTCATAACTTTTATTACATCCAGTACATTTAAAATTACAATTGGAGCTTTGCTTTTTTGGTTTAGTTAGAAACTCATCGTCTGAATTACTACTTTGTTTTACTTGATTGAACTTAAACGTTTCCATTGTATAATTGACTTGTAGAATAAAATACGTATCAAAACACTTAATGATATTACTTAACGTCCTTTTATCATCTTCAGAGGAAGTATCTGCAATGTCCATTCCTTTTTCACCCAGACAACTCAAAAATATTGCAACCTTGACGCTTTCATCTGTTTTCTGATTATTCTTACTTGCTTTAATATATATTTCATTTTTTTTCCATTTAATTCAGTCAGTTGGTTCTTCCAGTGCCTCTGGAGGTTTAAATGTTATTGATTGTGCCATCATCGTAATGCTTCTGAATTAAATATATAATAATTGATGTAACCTCACTTTTAAAACTTATGCCGAAAAAACCTCGAGCCAGTCATATACTCAAAAACTTTTTACTTAATTGGTAGCCACACCTGATACCATGTTTTATGTTGTGGATTTATTATAAAATAATAGACGCCAATTAAGATGATCTGAGATTTATTTAAGTATTACAGATCACAGCTTACCATGCCACCTCATGCTGTCACAATACCCGACTTCTCTTTTGTCACGCCTACAGCGACCTCTCTTGCATATATATGATACAGGTGGCACTGTTCATACTATTTAATTCAAAAACTCAGCAAGATTAACGTAATGATTTTGACCTAAATTAATATATTTATAACATTATTTAATCTAATATCAACGTCCAATGTTTACGATGGCTGCTTCATATAGTCTATTATAATAAACTTTAATTAATTAATACATGCTATACTAATTGTTTAATTACGATAAACGAACAAGGATACTATGGCGAATGTCGGTATTTATATGTTTCTCTCGGAGCCGCTCGCGGTTGCGTGAACGCTGCTACGAATGTCATTTCTCGTCTTTCATAATGTCTATTCTATTGACTGGCCTGAAGTTGAAGTAGAGAGATGTGTGGATGTAACTCCGGCGATGTTTACGTAATACAGCGATGAAGTTAATGGTTACTTTCATGTCTTTGTTTAGTAGAAATTCCAAAACAAATTAGAAATTCCTTTCCCAAATCAGCCATATAAATACTAAACAAATGTCTTTGGACAACATTGCCTTATCTCCCTATTTATTTCAAACCATTCTGATATATTATCTACTACTCTCGCTTGTACTTTCTTTCCCTCATAGATCCGTCATATAAAATATTCAAAAGTATTATACTTATTGACTAAAATTGGTAAATAAAAGTTAAAAGTAATTTTAAAGATAATTTAATATTAATTAATAATCAATTTATTTATTGATTAGAAATAATAAATGATGTTATAATTCATAAATTATACATTAACTAATGTATTTAGGTAAATTTGGAGAGAAAACGGTTTTCAGTAAATAACAAAATTGAAAATCGTTAAACAAAACCGTAAGATATATGAAAACTTTGCTTGCGAACAAATATGGAAACAGGTAGACAAGTTATTTGTCAAATATGTAAGCATATTGACATACCATGCTGGCAGGGTTATATACATATATTTTGAAAGAAAGTCAGGCAAATATTTGCTTATTATAATTTATTGGAATGTAGATTAAAATAGATGTAATTAATTAATGAATACCAAAACTTTCAATATTGGAATATTGGAAGTTTTAATTGTTTGAAACAAATTTGAAAATTCTTAAGTGAGCTTAAACGATGTTTCCTTTAGCCCAACTGTACGATAGGATAGCTTTGCTAATAATTATGTAACAGGTAAAAAGTTTGTATTACGGGTTTCCTCATTTGTAGTGCCCTAAAAAACTACATAAGTCATGTTTCATTTTACACATTAAAGTAAATAATCCAAAATATATTTGCAAACTTTATCAAATTGGAATTTCGATCAACTACTTTCGGAACCGCGAAGTCCTAAATATCAAAAACTGAATAATTATTGTATGAATTGCGTAACCGTCCGGATTTCTTTATTCTACGTATAACTTCGTAATAAGCGGATTTAATAAGTTTTTTGACTAAATACTTTATTGTAAATAAATAATTTGAGTTACGACGTTCCTCCCAATGATAGGAAAGAAGTTACGAGGAAACGCACGATTACGTTTCCACTTATTTCGGTTGGATATAAGAAAAAGACATTTTCAGGTTTTAAACGTTTAATATTGAAAAGAAAAATCTCGCCAACGCACCAAAGATTTAACATTTTAAAAATATACATAGAAAAGTATTAAAACAACATAAAAAATCAGACAAGTACTTAACTATAGCTTAGCATATTTGCATCAACCTCTATCAATTTCACAACAAACGGGTTAGAATTAATTTTAATAAAAAAAAAAAAAAATCGGTAAACTTAGTGTATAATTAAAACTAGGTGTTTATAAAAGAATAATTATTAATTAAAATTAATGGGTATTTCATACCGCATATATTTCGTAATATATGTAGTTTCAATTACCTACGCATATTCACATCAACCACGCATCGTGCCATATATAAGAAACTACGGATTGTATAACGCCTACGCAACTGCAACACACAATACAGCTAGTGGAAACTACGTCATACGGCTGTTGAACAACAGATGACAACTGATGGCGCTTACAAAAGCAACTTCACTAAACACCTATTTGCATGTCGGATATATAGTGAACAGAAAATACCCAGCATCAAGGGAAAAGTCCTCCCATAGACTTCCTCATGTGAAGCGAGGACCTTTCTAAAAGGATCAAACTAAACATTTTTCCTTTTAGTGAGAATTGTCAGCTAGCCATCAACACAGCTCTACCCATTAGCATAGCTCCAGCCATAGACGCAGTAGTCATAACGCAGCCGTCATAGACGCAGCTCCAGCCATCAACACAGATCCAACCATAGGCGCAACTCCAGCCATCAATACAGATCCAGCCATAGACACAGCGTCGGCCATCTCCACAATGTCCTGTAAATAATCTCTTG